>SJOL01010039.1:150358-177572 GCA_004794785.1 Opisthorchis felineus
TATATATATATATATGAGAATAGAGCTCACATTCAAGAAGAGTGCATATTTGTAACAATTAGTGTGCGTTATTTACGGGATAAAAGACCATTTTAGAGTCCAGTATTCTGGATTAAAAAATCGCACAGAATATCTAGCCAAACCGAGTTGAAACGAGCGCATAAGTGAACTTAATTTTTATACCGCGGGTGAGGACAACCTATATTTCACAAGGACTTGCTCGCAAGAGTTACTTCACTCACATTTGATACAACAGACGATCACTTTCGTTCGAGCCAGGTTCTTCGTTCACCGCCTGCCGTTGTCTACCCGACCCATGGGATGCTCTGCGCCTAAAAATTCAACAAAAGTCTCACAAGTTTGGGTTGACAGCTGTCTACATCTAAACTGCTCTGTCTAGTACAACCATGTAGCAAAAAACTGTTTCTCCGGAAATCGATAAAATCTACTGAAACGTCAACTGAGCCGCTGTGTTCCTAGCTGTGCGTAGTTGCCTCCGTTCATCTGCATCACAAAGGCACCATTTTTCAGACGTCAAAGTACTCGCGACACACGTAATTCGGACAGATTTTATTTGTACGTTACGGTTGGCTGGGACGTCGTCCAGGTACAGTGGTATGGAGAGTTCACGTAATTGACGCTGTAGCATTCTCTTGATACAGAGACTGAATGCACTTGGAATAGAAAATTAAAAGAGATAAACGAAATGACGGGAACCGTGCATTCTGTTCTTAAACTCTAATTCGCCTTGTTTTTGTGGGCTGAGAGCAGAATGATCTGACAAGTTTTCTGTTATCTCCTCACTAACAACCACATCGTCAGTACTCATGGATCAAACGCGTTTACTTGTGGGTAGGTCTGCTATTTTAAAAATTAACACCGTTTACTTTTGACAGTTTTATTGTTGTCGATTGAAGGTGTTGACAGTTCTGACTTTGGGCCAACGGACAGGTGTTCATTTTCTGTGGGCTATTGAGCGTTTCTCACTGAATTCGCTTCTTGGTGATAATAGCGGTAGACCACCATTCCAGTTCGTTGATAATCTGAGTATTTCGTTTGTATAAAGTATCGTAGACACAATGAAATAAAAAAACCAATATTTTCATATCACTTCAACAAACACAAAGACTATCGGAGTGAGCCACATTTCAGCAGAATCAGAGAAGTACTCAGGACTTTCATTTGCATGCTTCGACGGGAAGACTAAACCCATGGAGTGATTGCTTGTCAAAATTCCTTTGTCGTTCTCAAGGATCGTGCAATTACCCTTCTACCGACAAAAGTGAGCTCGAAGTTCTACCACTTACGCTGTTCGTCTCTGTATTCTACTGATACAGTTTATACACGGCTCAGCGCAGACTCAAAACAACCGGTGTTGTGTCAAACGGCCTGAACCAACGACTGTCTGCTGGTGCCACCAATAAGAACTGTGGACTGATTCTTCCAGCTTTTGGCCTTCTTCATGAAACAAATTGGGTCCAAAGAGAAAGCTTACGATTTGCTGACGCGAGACCAAATTGTAATCTGCGGTTTGAATTGAACTGTTTAGAGAAGCCATATGTTGAACCTTACCTGCTCTCCGGCTGTGGCTGCAATCGTTCCGTTTGTGAACTGTCTGCAAGATTTGCCATCACAGATCCTGAAACCGGTTGTTTCTGGTCACCCGATTCGCCCATCTTTGTTGTTATTGCTGTCGTTGTTGACTGGGGTCTGGTTAGCCCAGGCACCTTTTCCGATGATCTTCGACCTTTCCGTCTGTGAGCGCTTCAGAAAGAAAAGTGCAAGTCGTCGGACTAGTTTCATTCTCACAACCCTGTATGGTGGGCTTCTATGCTTGTAAAATCAATATGATTAGGGATATTTTTCCAGGCTGTAAGACACTTAGAACAAGGGGAATCCGGGCTTGGGCATCCAGCTTTCACCATTAGTTAACCTTTTGATTTCACTATAACATGAAAGTATTCGCATGTCCAGTAATGGTATCCTTCCCCCTTTGCGTTACGTTTACCAATCATCTTAACCTTTTTGCGGGGGTAAATTACTGTGCAAAATCTTTTTCATCGGAATTAGACCGTCCACTTGGCTGACTTTCGGTTGATACTTGCGCCCAATTTCTGGTTGGAAGATGCAAAAAACCAATGTGGTGACTAAAGTTACTGAAAATTTGCTCATGCTGCTTATATTTTTCTCATTTTCGGTGGCTGACTCATGAGAAAAGGTACGCACTACTAAAATGCACGTTTTATGGAGGCACTCATATTTATAAGTAACATTTCCCCAAAGATAGGGTGCTGTTTTGTCGAGATTTGACTGCATACTGGTCCAGCACGTAGTCCAGCTGAGTATCGTCCCATTTCAAACTTCATTTTCATTATTTCGTTCATCAATTTACTTCACTATTTTTTGACACAACAATGGAGGATAATGTGCATACGGTTTGCGAGTTTGTTTAGTTTTGAGAAAGTAAGCGCTCAGTTTAACTTTTAACTTGAATTTCGGGTTCCGGTGAAGTGAAAAAACGGGAAACTTGACTAATCCTGCAGATGGGACAATCCGAAAGAAAAGGGTTACGATTGTCCTTTATTGCTAAATTACTGAAACCAAAAAGCGCTACGCTAAGAGCAAAAGTATCCACGCAGGCTTACTGTTCTAATTCCAAACGTTTCAATTCCGCCTCTTGTTCAGTGCGTTCTTGCTCTTCTCTTAGGCGCTGCTGTTCCAATTCCACTTGCCTTTTCTCCTTTCGGAGGCGAACGCGGAGTTCATTGACTTCCTGCCGTTCTTCTTCGGATAACTCATTGTATTCGGATTCGGTTATCTCATCTGCGTACTTCTGACGAGCAGCTTCGCGAGCCATTTGCATTACTGTCTGCGTAGCCAAAACTTGTTCTTCCAACGCTTTGAATTGGGAAAAATCACTGATAGCACTGACCGCATAAACATACTGTCGATCTTGTAGAGCTTTCAATATGAGCCTTGCGGTTTCCAATCTGCTCTTCGTGAAACTGCAGTCTAGTCCATCAAAAATTATGCCTTTGTGACAGTCGCCAGCCGAAATACGTTCCCGTATCAAACAAACGATTACATCGTCCGGTAGCAAGGTTGAGTACATGAAATGACTCCCCAACTCTTCCGGACTAAGCTTGTTGGTTTCACCTTCAAATGGAGATGGGCTGAGGGCAATTATTGGTGCTCCGGAAGGCAAAACTCCCGTTAAGCTTATCCTCCGGGAAGGTGGACCACTTGCCATTTGGGGACTGATGGAAGGCTTCAGTAGAAAAGAAGTCAATGAAAGTAACAACCTTACAGTATTTAGTAATGAATGATCACCAAGCCAGCTAGGTTGTCTTCCTTCTCCTGACAAATAGGATTATAACAATTAGAGATAGGCAAATAATAATAAAATGAGGTGAAAAAATGAGTGAGTGTTGCTTACAAAATGTTGACATGCTGAAGTCTAATGGGAATGTGGTATAAAACGATAGAGGTTGTGTATCTGTAGGTGTGGTTGAGTCAACAGCTGCTATATCTGACTGCTGTCCCCCCCTCCAGTTCCTAGTGCCGGAACCGACAAGGGACACAACAGATTTATTGCGAACAAGCGAAAGCGAGTGCGAAAGTACAAAGGCCTCACGCTACTTTATTGAGAGGCACTGTCTGAATTGGGTCCAACGCTGTCTCGCGTTGTCTGGCTTTGATTCAGGGCTGTCTGGTCGGCGTCTAGTGGAGTTGACGGTTTCAGTAGACTTCGGGCATTCTGTGGTTACTTTCAGCAGTCTGACCTTCCTGATAACCGCCAATTACGGTAGATACCTCCTAAAGTTTATTTAGCCCCAATCAGTTGCTGACCGGTATGCTAACTGCTCTCTGGACAGCAGCACAATCTAGTATAGCCAGTGGAAGACTCTGATAATTCGGTTAGCAAAGGGTGCAGTCCAATAAAACAGCTATTGGAAAGAACCCAGCCAGAGATGCTGCTGAAAGGGTATTTAGTATGCTGGATGCCTTTCACCCACGATCTTCAACAGTATATCCAGTCCGAAGGCTCTTCACATTATCCCTAGTTTTGAGTACTTGGTTATATCGTCCTCATCAAATCAAACACCGGACAAACAGACCACAACGCAACACAAATCACCATTGGAGTAACGAGTGAACTATCCTTCAACAACCAGTAAAGTTAAATATATCAGACAGTCTTCCGAAAAATAGATAGACACGAGCAGAATATTGTGATAATGTTCGGAATTTTTTTCATGACTGAGATGACTTATCAACAGAGCATGACGCATCAAGTTGTGCGAATTTGTGTTATTCAAGCAAACTGTGCTGATACGTTGGAGCATAAAGGGTGATAGGACACTCACTTGAAGAGGCGAGGAAACAGTCTGCCTTCCCTCCTGCTTTTGTGCTTGTGTGCTCATTTTCCTCGATGTAGATTCAGTGTCAATCGCTGGTTTGGTTAATTCCGGAAGCTTTGGACTTTTGTGATGAGGCAAATCTAAAAATCAAACCACAGGACTGGAGTACGATTGATTTTTTGTGAATGGAATCAGGATAAATTTGCTTTTGGGACAAAACCAAATAGACCCAAGTTACGAAAAATGGATCGTTCGTATACGCTGTCTGGTTGTCAGGTTGACCGCCGAGCATGCCAAGTGAATCAAAAATGATTCGTCACCAGCTGAGTAGACAACAAGGGTAAGCGGGTTCAAGGGTACTCCTTCCTCCTCTGTTTACACCGGTAGAGTCACTGAACCTCCCTCAACCACCTGACTGACCGGTTCCCTTTGAACTTTGATCGAACTTAACTTTGTTCCACATCAGTAGATGTTTGATAGAACTTAACTGAGAAGTTCAGCTTTGAAGGTGGACTTAAACCAACGACCACCCACATACCGGCTCGGTATTCTATCATCTGAGCCGGGGAAGGATGCTCTCCGTCACAAGTATGCGATTAAAATCCAAAAGGGATTACCCGGTATTCTACCCAGTAAATTAACAGTTACCGCATAACAGCTTTGGTGTAGACTGTTAATAATTACGAGATTCGGTAAAACACGCGTCTGGTAAGCTGGAGAGCTGCAGACGACGTCCAACCCCCGGATACTGGTTTCCTCATGTTCGGCGTACTTAAACATAAAGTCTCAAAACTTGTAATTTACCTGGAAAATAACCTTTTGTTCTTTTTTCTGTTGAGTCAGCTTTCTTAGCCGCTGATGCTTTTACCACCAGTCGAATGACTGACAAATTAGGCCTCTAGTTCAACAAAAACTCAAAATTGATTGAACAGGTATCAGCCCGGTGGAACGTGACGTTTCGAATAGATGAAACATGAGAGACCATGATGAGACCATTCAGAGTAAGAGTAGTCACAGTGCAATAAACTGGCTGCTGGTTAGGTGGTAGTTCATCTGTTCGCGAAGATTAGCAAATAACTTGCAAACATTCTGTCACCATGAAAAGAGACACCTTCAGTGCTTCAGTATTTCCTCCAAGTTTGCTTGCAGTTATACAGATCCTAAAGAGTAGTTTACACCTCTAACCACACTGATTGTTTAAAGTTTTGCTTGCCTGTAATTTGCTTGCTCCGTTTAGAATCTTGCTGCGCCCTGATCTGATTTACCTACATTTGATTGACTCTTTAGACACCTGAAGAAATTATGTTCCTTGGTTCACTTTCACTGTGCTTGGAGGGAGTTGTTCAGCTGATGAGCATAGGCATTTCAAATAATCTACTGCACGGTAGTTACCTTGCTGTTGCTGGAATACGACTGACGTGTGGACAGAAGGTCTCTCAAACTTGCCCACAGAATGAGCCACTGGTTCATCATCATTATCGGATGGCTTCTGGCCAGTTTCGCATGAACCTGAAGATATCATACCTTCCGTTTTGATGTGGATACGCCCTGCCTCCATGCACAACTGACGTGCTCGATTCGCTGCCTCACTAAAGCTGGTTGCAAGCGCTTCGAGAACTATCTGATCCACCGACAGCACTGTGGACCGATATTCCTTCACCAGATTCTGAATAAAGGCTGAAAGGGAATGTCCGTGGTTACAAAATAGCAAAGTGATTGTGTTAAAAGTCAAAGCTGTATATATCTGCGTTAGCTTGCGTTCATGCCATTTCCTTGCTTCGATTAAGGATGGAATCGACGTTCACGTCATCAACCTTTCAGACTTTAGCCTTTGACCTGAGACAATATATGGGTTGGTCTGATTACCATGCAACGTACTCTGATGCTACCAAACTCATGAATTTGTGACACATGCAGGTCGGCAGTTTGAAATTTTATCTCCTAATTCTTGACCTTGGAAGCTTTTTCGGATTGTTCGTGATGTGTACTCCTGGTCTTGCTACAATTTCACCCATAGGAAAGACAAACTGATACAGTTCTATTAGACAGACAAGTTGATGTAAACAAATTTAATGCAGCCAAAAAAACTCACGTTTTCTCAGAGCTGTTAGTGGACCATGAACAATGATGACTATTCCGGCCTTGTGAGCTTTCTTAAGTGTCTCTGAAGATTGATTCACACCGAGATAACGGGAAATTGCCAGAGACACGGGGAGTAGATCTGGTGTGATGGGTTCCACTTGCGAACCGGAAAAGTTGTTGTTGAATGTCGTGGCCACAATCTCCGCCGATGTGAGGCTAGTAGTGGTCCGCGAGAGTTTTCGTTCCTCGTCAACCTAGAAGAAATGTGGTTGGATCAGTGTACTTCAAGAATAAACGCATAATTTTTACGCGTGTAAGCATATGTGAAGGTTGCAGTTGAAGTTCCATCCAGTGAGCAGTACTATTCTACGCCACGAGGTAATAGACGGCTCTGACTATCGTCGAAAAAATACCACCATCCAGGCCTAAACGAAAATTAGGCGATCCGTCACTTAATGTCACTGGTTTGAGTTAACGAGTTTTCAGTTTGCCTTCAATGCAATGTCTAATCGTACAGGCACTGTAGTGCATTGAATTGTGTAGTTTCGAATTTTATTTTACAAGTCGAGTTTACCCCACTTCCATGTATATATATATATATATATATATATATATATATATATGCAAATGGTCTGACCTTCTTTGTAAGGAGTTAACTGGGTGATTGCTAACACTAGCTGACCGTATGTTGGCTGTTGAACTGTTTACCTCCTGTTTACCTCCGATCTCATTCCTTAAGGTTTACACCGGGTACATTGCGTACTGTTGGCTGAAAATGAAGATCATCGAAAGTCGCATGTGGCGCTACCTGTCTTGCGCGGGGGTCCGTTAGTTTCGTTAGATATGACAGGCCAATCCGGAAAGTAATGCTAGTCCACCCTACTGAGAAGCTGAGGAAAATCATAGAGGGGTTATATATTTGCCGGGAATTAGCAGAAGTGTGCGTTCCAGGGAACCCTGGATCGTCTCGAACCTGCTACCGAGTATTGCAACATCTGGTCACGCGTGGTTGATCGGTGATGTGGTTTGCCCGCATTAACATCATCTTTCAGTCATACAGATTTTCCTCAGTAACTGATCTAATTGTGCTGACCGACTGATCCATCCATTCTAATGTTAAAGCCGTGGTCTCTAGTTAAGGTGATTCAGGCCAGCAAACAAGAACTGCAGCCGTCAGAGTTTTTTGCAAACAACCACAGATGAACCGGCAGAGGATCAGGCTGAAAATAAAACCATAGATGAGCCAACTCATGAGTTATGAGACTAGTCTTACACAGTTAAGGAAAAGTTTGCTGACGAAAAGATAAGTTATGCTCAAATTTCCGCCTAATAGAAGCAACCAGGGCTCGATCGATGATAAGACAAATAATGCAGCTGTGTATGCGGAAGAAGAAGACTGTGTAAGCGTGAAGACCAAGCAGCTAGTTTGAAAGATCGGAAGAGCCTGCCGGAACGTCGCTGCCATGGAAATTCCAGGATAGCAATCCCTGCGAGCTACGACCTAGTGTTTGGTGTTCTTACGAAAGGCCAACTTCCTCTTTTCTTCCTTGTTATTAAAATCATCCGAGTTCTAAACAAGATAGAATGCAGCTGCCTCCCAAAGGGTTGTACAGAATTCCAAAATTATTGCATGGCGCTACAGCGAGTAAGAATTACATTGCCAAAATACTAGTTGAATGCGACTGCCAGCTCACCCTTAAGAATGAGGTATCATCATCTTCATCGGAGTCTTCAGGCTCGTCAGTGCCGTCTCTGCTCTTTTCCAGCTCCATTGTCATTAACTGTTCATAGTAAGAGACCAATTCTTCTGGAAGTCCTTCGCCAGGCTTTCTAGGAGGCAACAAGAGCAGACCATGTGTATCGTATCCACCCAAGCTTCGAAGTATCTGATCTTGCTAAAACAGGATGTGAATGGATGGGGAAGGATGGTCAGTTTGGAAGCAAATGCACAGGAACGGAGGAGAGTATAAGAGAATTGTGCAGAAGCCTTTCACGAAGTGACCCTCTTTGGACTACATTAGTGCTCCACCCTTTTATTCATTCAGTTAGGATTTTCCATGCCAAGAATGCTGCGGCCGCAAAAGGGCTTCCCTCTGCAGAGTTCTTGCCGTCCAAATACATATTTCCATACTAAGCAGCCTATAGTCCGTCGGAATATGGCTAGGCACACAGACATCTGCGTCATAGTGGGAGCTTGTAAACCAACGCATCAAGCTAACATATGCAAATGAGCCTGATGAATCTAAGCCGGGTTCGAGTCGGCAGTGAAAGATGACGAGTTTTCGTTAACCTCACAAATAATATGCCACGGATAGTTCCGGATTAATCACTTACCATGTTCAATAAGGAGGAAACTCTACGACCATCAGTGCTATTGGTTTGTAACTCTAGGAAACGGTCAAGTTGGAATAGTCGATTGGAAAATCACAAATAAACATCTCACGTACTTTCCAACTCATGTTAACATACACATGATTTTGAGGACAATTCAAAGCTCACCTCATACGAAACTGGATCGAATTCGGTTGAGTAAAATTCGATGGGGAAATCACACGGATTGGTCACAGTGACGATGCTATCGTTGTCTTGTGAAAATGGTAAACATGCTGGAAATTGTATCATTGTCATTTCAAACGTCAGCTGTGGTTCAAGTCCCTGTCCGTGACATTGAATGCATAGGATTTCGGAGGATTCGCTGAGTTTCAGTGTTAGGTGTTCACTGTAAACTTTTTGTTCCGTCGGTGCAAATTTGATCTTAAAACAGAGTGTACGGAAGTAAAAATTATACTAACTGGTAAAATCTTTCGAAGAAAGCTCAGTGGATTTGAAAATGTTTCACCAGCATGTGTCATTAGAAGTAATTGCTGCGTGTTCAGCCAAGTGAACTGTAAATACGTTTTTAGAGACCGGCTCAAAGTTTAAAGAAAGTGGGCCAAATTAGTGAGCACAATATTCCACTCTTGAATTCTCTTGCAAACGCAGGTAACACGGTTAGATTTGCAATCACTTTTTGGAGTTTTGTAACACGACAACTCCCCTAAAACACTTGTCTGTAGGGAGAAGAGTTAAAAAAGAGGGTTTTGGCGGAACACACTGTGACTTTTTCCAATCTTCTTACGAAGAACCACCGGAAAACTCCATTTTTCATCTTTCAAGTTCGGTTTAGTCCTCAAAGTTGACTTTGATCTGTGTCATGCTTTTAGAATTTATTATCAACAATAGGCATTTAATCAATATCTGTCCTGTATGTGGACTACTACAAGCCAGATAACTGCTTTAAGTACAGTAAATCGGACAAGAAAAACTGCACGGGCTTGAGCAAGATGTAAGAAGCCGAGTGGCTTCATGTCCCTCTATAAAGGCTTCAAAATGTGGTTGCTAGTGAAGGCCGATCGGGGAATTCTAGAATCATCAAACAAGTTCCCTCATAAGTTACCAGTATAATATCATGGTTGAATGACACTGAAATTTTCTTATCTCGCTCTCCATAGTGCCAGCCATGAAGTATGGGAACGAGGACCGATCCACTTTCCAGCCCGAGGAAGAGGCAATTCGTTACCGACAGCTGTAAATTCTGAGAGACCATATTCAAGTTTTTACGCCCTAAAACAACACTTGTTGTTATGAAATGCATTTCTTACTTATATTTCATTTTTCAACACTATTAGGCAGACGAAAGGTCATGGCTCACTTCATTTTCATCTAGTCTCTCAATCGAAATTAGAACTTGGGTGAACGAGCGTGATCTGGTGATTGCTAACCCTTTGCCAAATCTGTTTATGTTGAATTTCAAACTCCTTTTTCATTTCGTTCCGCTAAAATTACTCTTACAACGTATTCTCCTCAATCGCTTACATATCTGCGGAAAGTAGTATTACAGAAGACATTCTACACGATAAAACTGAGGAATTATATTCAGAGATCACCTGAATATTGGTCTTCTCGCCAGCTTCCAGTTTGCCCTGTTTTGGTATAACCTCAAACACAGGAGGGGTGAAAGCAGGATGCTTATCAACTTGTCGGATGCGTCTGCGATTGAGCGGAGAACTGACAACATGCGACCAGTTGACGGTAACTGGAGAAGGGTTTTTCAGCTGAACTGTCATAAGGCGTGCCTCACCCCGTTGAACGTGTCCAAAGCTGATAGTCTTTGGTTGTGCTTCAATCACTGGCACCACCACCTGCGCCCGGAGATGAATGGGGATCAGCGGCCCATGGAGTATCTAACAAGGGCAGAAGTGTACACCATATTATCGTTAAATTCAGTAGGCGTTTGGGGGAGTAATAAGTGGAATGCACTCATACGCATGGGCCCTACGTGTATGATTTATAAAATTTTCAAATAAGTAGCAGTTCTGGTGAATACTAACAATTCTCCCGTTAACAGAATGTTAACAAACTGAAACTTGCGAAGAACCCATAGAATAGCCTATCAAATATGGTAAGCAATAAGTTGTATGCTTTCCAACCGGAGGTGTGTAAGATATTTTTTATCGCTGTCTGCATTTGAGCGACTTTTATTCTTGGAGATTCAATATTTCTTGTTCCTTCACCAAGTTATTATCTAGACAGCTAACGAGTACGAGATTGATTGTGCCATCCGTTAGATGTCGATCCAAACAGATTGATCAGGGCGATCATTTAACACAAGACACTTAATTCTCTGTTATATTTTTCTTCTCCTGGCATGATGCGTTGCCATTTGAATGTAAGCAAATCAATGAACCTATGACATTAGCTATCGAGGTGAATAACTCAAGTGTAGTTGGTTAAGCAGATAAAAATGCATCTAGACAAAAAGTTACACATTTCCACCATTTTGTTCTACTAAGTGCAAGAGAGTACAAGTGAGGCGAACCCGAGGAAATTCCTCGCACAGCCTAAACAGGAGTTTAGAAGTAAACTGAAATTTCAAATTTTCATACGCGGCTGGCACTTGCGGTCATCCCTTCGATCCATATCTTCGCGCTGTGAGCTAAAGAGCACTTCACGCGGGACTAATTCATTCGCAAAATCACTCCCAGCAATTTGTACTTGAGCCCAAAGAACAACATCCAGAGTCGGAGGCCTCATACAGTCACTCCAAGAGCGGCACTGTGCCCGAATTCGAGCCGAATGTAAACTTGGCGTACAAGGCCTGACGGCTGTCAAGCAGGTCCATGCAAATACCACAAAATAGACATTACGGAAGAAGTTGATCGCCAGCCTATCCCCAAATCGAGAGACATGACTGCAAAAAGTAAAACTCTGCATGTTTGCTCAGGAAAAGTGCATATATTATGTAATGATGTGCATTCAAAAGGCACTCAAGTGGCGTTCAAACACAACGAAGCCGGAAACAGGTCTCGTTTGACACTCGGCTTTAAGTGTGATGTAAGTTTGTGAGATGTCCACTGCTGATGCTTCCCAGTGAGGATGGAACTGTAGTACGGTGGCAATGTTTTGGAATATGGATAGCTCGGGTGCGCTGCTTGGTTGTTGGTCTGTTCGCCGAGTTTGGCGAACAGACCAACAACCAAGTAGTACGGTGCTTCTCGGCACTATGCTTTTCAGCATAGATAGGCTTTACTTACAGAATGCTACCTCTGTTAAAGTTGAAATTATTGTGGTTTATCCGCTTTTGGATTACACTGATGAAATGATCGAAACTGTGCCCGGGCGATGCGTCTACTTAAAAATAACAGGACCACCTTTTAGCGACGTTTGCCTGCCATCCAGCGTCTTAGAGCTTCACGGCAACAGAAAAGGCAGAACAAATACACCACTGGTTGGAATACGTTCAAAGAAATCAGACTAAATACGCGACTAAATAGGCGTACTGCCAACAGAACACAAGATAGCAAGTCAGCAAAATTAAGTGACTAAAACGAACTTTTAGCTAAGTCACTGAGGCCAAGCTGGAAGCACAAAATCAAGGACTGATTACTGAGCATTTCTAGACCTTTTGGGAACAAAGTAGGCAGATCATGGATTGAAAAATATCTGATTTTCCAACAATCTATGAAGAGCTTAGGGGAAGAATAATTTCACGAAACGGGTGGAAATCCCATGTGATAATTCATCAGTTGAGGAGCCAGTCAACAGGTGACCGGATGATTGAAGGATGAGAGGTTCTATATGCTACCAAAGTGGGAGTTAAATGCACTGCTGATCAGCCGCCCATGGCCGAACGGTCAAGGGTTCAATCTAATTACCAGGAGGTCATGGGTTCAAGACACTGTGGAGTTTTGTGAGATGCTCACTGCTCATGATTCCCAATAAGGAAGAAACAGTTGTACCGTGCCTCTCGGCTTTTCAGCACAGATTAACTTCACCTACAGGACGAAATTTCCACGGAACAATCCTAAATTTCCAAGAAGTACGGTTTTTCGGATAATCCACGAAGAAAAAATAATCGTTCTACTTTAGCACCCTTTCGGTGCCTAACTGCCATACCACCAGAAGGAAGCACGAGGGTAGTCCACAAACAATTCGGAAATCGGCTCTCTAAGGTCCATTTTTAAGCTTACCAGCACATTTTGACACGTGAACGAAACAGTGCACTTACCAAGCCTAAATACAGAAAGAAATTAAATGAATGACGCAGGCTAGTTTCAGTGTATGAATGCAGATAGGGCATAACATTTAGATATGAAAGTAAAGTATGAGGTAACTTGATTTCTGATTGCAACTGAACTCACGTTAATCATTAATTTGGTCTCGACCAGTCCTGTGGGAACATTAGCTCCCTTGGGATCGAATGCGATTTCCCATTCAATCCAGTCGTGCTCGGGCGCTCCAGGCAAATTACGAATGCGGCTTATACTCGGAGTGAAACCTATATGTTCAGCATGTTTTAAACTTGTTGGCTCGAAGCGGAAACTGACTGGCTCGTAGCCTGTGTTAATTGTCCGAACGACACGTCTGGCCACCGTACCGAAGACCACGACACCGAAATCAAGAAGGTAAGTAGGAAGTTGTAATCTGAAATTAAGGTAATCGTCAAGTTTAGTATCGTATGGTAACCAGATGGTAATGTCTATTAATTGAAAAAAAAATCAAAATGGGCGCAAAATTTCCACCATAACAACGTTGTAGCCGATAATTCTGAAGCCTGGTTGTAGATGATTGCACAGAATTTGCCTTCACGTCAACCCCGTTTTAACAGTTCCGTCGCATAACCAGAGCGTGAATACCTTCACATTTGCAGACGTGGTAATTCAGGCTCATCCAGCGTGCGCTAGTGGAAGAGTGGTCACACGCCCGCCGGAGTTCATATCTCGGTACGGCCAACAGTATAAATTGCCAAAAACTCCAGCAAGTGCGAAACTGGGATCCAGTTCTTTTCTTCTTACGAATGGACTCACTAAAATAACTGCGCATCGACAGGATAGCTGTTCAATCGACAGTGATATAGAGCACTGTCACTTCTGTAAACTTGACTGTCGAGCTCTTTTTTGGTAAGCAATAAATACTCGAAATCCATTCCCAAAGAATATCTCCAAAATAAATCTAGGTGTTTCCTATGCACACCGTTCCTCCTAAAAGGATCCTTCTTTTGTCCCCCCCCCACGATTTTTCTACCTTGTCTATGCTAAGTAGGGCTAATCCGGTGCTCGAATCCCACTCATATTGGGACTATCCAGAAGTGTGAATCTCGTGTCTAGCCATGATCTCGACACCCATTATCTAGCCTTATTCTGGCAGTGCACTTTGGCTCAATATATAAACTACTATATGATAATGGATGGACCTGTTTATACCTAAGTAATGCTTCCAGTGCGACCACTAACTGGGCACCGAAAATTACTGTCGATCCTCCTGTGTTGAAGATAACAATACTCGGAAATAACCAACTTATTGGAAGGTTCAGATCTTATAGATGATCCAGTTCTGCTACAACGAATTCGGCTCCTGCGAATCTGTACATACTCCTTGGGACTATGGGTTTACTCCACTTAAGTTAGTAACCGAAACTTTTAACTGATGTACAAACCAGGTCAGGCTGCCAACATCCAGAGAATAACAGTTTGACAATTCGAAGTTGCTTTGTTGTTGAACGCAGCTGAAACGAATCAACATGATTTGTGGTAGGGATGAAATACAACTGGGAATGAAACGAAAGAAATAAATCAAATGGTAGCGTTTCAACAGTTTGTGTACTACAAAATATCACACTCACTTTTTTGAACTGTTGGATATTTCCAAACCATCAAAGTAAGTCTTATATGGTCGTGTGCTGAAATTTTCCTCCGCATCTACTGAAATCCATACATCTGGCGTCAGTGTGCGTTGCTCTAATAAATCACATATGTGAAATCGTTCTGCCTCCATTTGAAATGGAATATCTGGGATTCGCTGCAGTATCCAGTCTGGTATGTTTCGGGGAGAACTCAGTGGGCCATGCAGGACCAACTGAATAGCCTTTGAGACAAAACATTTTGGTCCATGGCAGAAAATTGGATCAAGGTCATTACGCCGTGTAAGGTGGTGTTCTGAGGTCGGCAAACGTTGCGTCATGGTGCTCGTACGACAAGAACATACAAGAGGTGCATCAGTGTGTTTTTCCCACTCCTGTGCTAGTTCCTGAACTCCTCCATATAGAGCGTTCAACAAATTGCCCATGCTTGATTCAAAGACCGTCAGTTCGTGAATGCCATTTGATTCCCCTTTTGTATTTGTTCTTTTCAGTTCTAAATTTTCTGACCCTTCGTTCGAATAACACCGCGGCAAGTCAAGGTTTACACGGGGAAAGTCAGCCACTCCCCGAATTACTATGGTTTGCGGTTCAAAATGTCCCACTTGTAATTGCAGATATTTTACAAAGGTTTCCGGTTTACGTGCCAGATAGGATATGCGAATGAAACGTGTTTCTCCAGATGCCAAATATCCGGTTGCAGGTTCAACAGTCAGTTGACCGGTGTTCACTTGGTATTCCTCCAACTGCGCAGGTACTACATTGAGCACACCATCTGTAATGGCAGTCGGACCGATAGCATATTCAAAATCAACCTGTCCAGTATTACTCAATTCAAGCTCTTGTGTCACAGTACGATCAAACCGGGCTGGCTCAAATTCAACTACCTGACGGTCTAGATAATAACGTATTTGTGAAGCGCCACCACTGACTTCCATTGTATAGGTGGGACCTCCATCGACCTCGCAAATAGCTCTCACACTGGCCTCAATATCAGCATGTCCGTAAAACACGAAACTAACAGATTGGGTTGCACCCGGTGCAAGTTCCCCGAAAACAGGCGTGATATCAAAAATCTCCTCGATCCCGAGCGGGATCACATCATGGTCTTGTTCTAGAAGAACTTCCAGAATTGCATTTTTTGGTGTTCCTGATTGTTCGTTAACATTCACTTCATTCGTGTCGATTCTTAGGCTCGGTGAATCAACACCATTTTGTCCTTGAAGGCTACCGTCCATCACCTCTTCTTCTGTGGCCTCTAGACGACGTTCTGCTTTATCCTTTGTTGCATCTCCTTCGATAAGTTCGTGCGAATGCAGTGGTGATAGATATGGTTCCTGAATGTGAGTTTGACGTCGGAACACAATGTTAGGTTCGTTTCCAACAAGAAATGTCCAGCGGTATCTAACGGGCAGCGGGCTTGGATTAGTCATGAGCACATGGCGAGTAACCTCGGTGTGATTGAGGATGTATCCAAACCGAACCGATTCTGTATCAAAAGTGAGGTTTGGGAAGTGGACCTCGCCAAACAGCTGGACAGCATTCTGGAAATCAAAAAACAGCAAAGTGAAACGTAAGAATTGGCAACACTAGGCCATAAGTTACTCATCTTTGGCAGGCGGAGAATGTCCCTCTGAGTGTTGATGGTGATCAGAGTAATAGTAAAACTGAAAACAATGATTCAGTGAACGATCCAAAAAAAGTTTACTCCGTTCATGAAAACCTAGCAGCAATTTGGCTCTTGTTTGCAGCTGATTGGGCAACTGAGCTGTCTTGGATGACCTCCTATTTGAGAATAGTATTGTACGGTTTGTTTGGTTAATGCCCCTGGAATGCATGTGAATATCGAAATGTAGATGTGCTTGTAGATGAACATGGTGACAATGTTCTTTATGGAGGAATCGTGGTACAATACACTAGAATTTGTCAGCAAAAGAGTCTAATAAACGAACGTTAAGCTTGCAGAGACGGTTTTTCTAATTTCCCACAGGCTTTAAAAATCGGGCAAGCTAAATAAGCCGAACATTCCGAGATGGTGGTCCAGAAACACTAAAAGGAACACTGAGTTTTGGAATGGCGGAAGTTTTACCATATAGCCCTCTGAGTTCAGTTCAACCCGTAGACCAATGAATTTAGGTTGCTAGCTCATCAGTATAGTACTTTTCAGTAAAGGACACGTAACAGGAGAAAAGCAAGTGCACGTTATCCCCGTCTCAATTCACGATAACACCCGACAAGCTTGTCTCAAGCCCGGTTGACAAGATACAGTGCAGTGCTTCAATAAATAAATAAATTGATTCTCAAGGCAGCTACGACGTAGACTTGTTTCTAAAAAGTTGTGGACCTTTGATACCTAGACTAGATTATACATGTAACATTTTTCAGTACATAGGTATGTCATGTGGCCGAATTCACTCCAAAAGCTTGATAGTTACCATACTTGTTACCAGTCCCCTTTCGAAATATTTGCGCGGCCTTTGAAAAATTAGGTATTTAGTGCCGTTTTCAACAATTCATATTGCAAACAGTACTAATAAGAGCAGTGTACTCTTCATTCGCTTCGATGCGTGACAGTTAACCGTAGATGTTATAGCGGGATTAAAATCTTCACATGCAATCACTAGTGACTATGATATCTTCGCATCTCATTCCACGTCCTAATTCCGCTACCTCCGTCTAGAGAGTACTAGAGATTTCAGTCTCCGATATAGGTAGAGGAAGACCAATCACAGGCCTACGAAAATGGATTTCAGTATCCGTTCAATGTAGTGCAAACATTTCTGCATTCCGTCCGGCCCTGCTTTTCGGGAGACAAAATGGAATACACCCCAAAGAGGGATGGTATATTTCCTCCAGAGTCAGAAGATCCTATGTAAACCTGCTAGTCATGTGCTCTCCTGAGATATGGCCTTCCAGTGGAGGGGTCTGACCATGGAAACTCACACTATCATCTGCAGTGGCTTCGCCATGCGCTACGCCTGCCGAAATGTCGCCTACTGATACCAGTGCTTTTCTCCGTACTTCTGTCAGAATGGCGTGAACCGCGTGGTGGGCAACGTATAACTTGGTAGTTTAGGTGCTATTTGCGTGGTCTGGCTACTGGGATAGGATCTCTGTGAGCCCCTCCCCTCTCGCTTTGCTGGAGACCTTGCTTTTCAATCTTATACCTCCACCATAGTAAACCAAGCAACGGAGAATCACACAATAAGCCGCTCCCAGCCCAATTTTGTTTGCACGTCGACCCGTTACAGACTAATTCTCGCTCACCCCACTTGTTGTTTGTTGAGATTTTTTGTTCTGTGGAAGATGGTGTAGAGCCAAAATATCAGAAAGAAACCACAAGTTCATTCAGGCATTAGTATAGTGATTCATCAGGTATACAGGTCTCATCAGTAAAGCCTGATTTTTAAGTAGGATGCCTGAGGCACAAGGTATAGAATTCAGGTCATTCTCTTGATTCGAACTGTCTGCAATCCTGCTCTGCTTATACGACATGGCTTCACAACACATGCAAACTCAAAGAGTAAACTATAGATATTGAGGCTGTACAAATGCCCAAGAGTACTTTCAGCACCTGGAGAACATAGCTAAACGGGATAGACCATTCCACCTTTATCTTAGGAATCATATAATTGTGGCATCTGTTGCGACCTTAGTCCAAAAAAGACGTGCAAGAACTATTGTTTGAGCAGGTTTAGTAGCTAGGGTCACAAATGCTGACACAAAGGATGGAGCAACCTTACGGATTGTGGTTCTCGGTCACTAATCAGTTCACGCAAGAACACAGAAATTGCAGAAGATATGTGGTGTTTTTTGCTCAGGCTGGTGAAGCAAAAGCGACACCCCGAGTTCCTAAGACTGTATTCACTCGAACATATTATGCATACGAGGAGGTATAAATATCACAGAAATAGAGTTAGAAGACGAAGTCTACTCCTTGCCGACTGCTGTGAAATGTAACGACAACCACTTTCAGAACAGATATTCCAAACTACTGCATTAGTGGTTTAAAAGTTTAAAAGTTTACTCCATCAATCTGGTTACAGTTTCAGCTACGAAGGAATTACCAATGCCAGAAACTCAAAAGGGAAAGACAAGGAACAAAAGTTGACGCTCCCTATGGCTGAGATACTAACCAAACAAAAATTCTTGCCAGAAATCTTCAACGTACCATGCTGGGATGCTCCGTGTATGTAATCTGTAGCGATTTCTCAATCCAGCGGCTGTGCAGGTCATCTTTATATGTTGGATCAAACAAGACTTGAATATCACTAAACTCGTTTGCATCCAAAGGGAGTACCTATATTCAAAAATTAAAGTAGTATGTTAGAGTTATCTGACAGGTAATTTTTTACGATGTAACCGACATTGTGATTTTACCATAATAGCTAGCCAATATCTAACCTTCCAGTTGTATCTCTCTGTAGGGACAACCCGTCGAAAGTAACCCCGTGGTTGGGGCCACTGCTGACTGGTTTTATGAAGTATTTTTCAGTGATAGGATCTCTCCAATGAAGAGTCTCCACATGGAATGCGTGTTTTGGTCAGCCTCATTAGCTACAACCCATAAAAGGAGCGGGCAAATGTGGCCCCTGGCTAACCACTTCCAGTTTCACTGAACTGAACTGTGAGAGATGAAACCAGTGACTGTAGTAAACACCCTATCAGTGTTATCTTAACGAACAAGGGAAACTGCGTTTTCCTGATGCAGAAACTTCTATCTTATTGTGCGATGAAACCAGTACGGTTGGCTGTCTCCGAAAAACAGAACGTGAAAACCGAATTCCTTGTTATTGGTCCTGTCTGAACAGCCATCCATTCTGAAAGGGGTTACTTTGAAACGAAAAAATACCCTCAGTCGCA
Source organism: Opisthorchis felineus (assembly GCA_004794785.1). NCBI lineage: Eukaryota > Metazoa > Platyhelminthes > Trematoda > Opisthorchiida > Opisthorchiidae > Opisthorchis > Opisthorchis felineus. The sequence continues at coordinate 169,841 of SJOL01010039.1, forward strand.
AAATTGTCAGTTAAAGGAATCTTTGGACAAGTTTCCAACTGGTGGATTCAAAACTCGTCTGAAGGCAACCATCAGTTCTACCCCGAAGACGCCGTTTTCGATAAAACTAGGAAATCAGTAATGACACCGTTTGCGATACTATCCCAAAATCTCTGAGTGATTGAAATCAGTTGTTCAGGAAGGAAACCACTTTCATACATTTCTTGGTTCAGAAAATTAGTTTTGAAAATTGGTAGGCTTGAAAATAGTCGGTGAAAGCTGTATGAAACGATTCAGAAATTTTCACGAGTTATGTACTGGAAGTTCACAAACGATATTCGTCGCATCAAAACAGCACCTCACTAGAAGGAAAAACAAGAGCTCCTGAAGTGCTTCTTTGATCAGCTCCTACTAACCTGATATGAATTCCACACCCCGTCCACGACTAAATAGAAGGGATCAGGTACTTCCAGACGACAGGTCAATGGTATCCCAGAATTGTTCTTTATGTTCAACGTCTGAAGTTGTGTTTCAAGCGTATCATACGGTTCCTGAAACAAACGAAGTAATGGGGCGTTATTTCTTTAGCCTTAGAGCTAATGAGCACAACTCGATATTTGGTTGGATTGACAGTATCAAGTAGATTCTGGTCCTTTGGTAATCAGCTGATAAAACTCACAAATTAATTATTGGTTAAAAAAGTCCATCATTTTCAATTTGGCGGAAAATCCGGGGTGGCAAAGTATTACTCACTTTGACAACCCGATAGGTCAATTGTTGATGGGACAGATGAACCAGCGGAGCGATGAATTCAACGCTAACATCAACCGTCTTTACTAGTGTCTTCACACCTTTGCGTCCAATGATATGATGGCAGAATATTCTTCGTTTCGCCAGCATTGGTCTATAAGTCAAAATAAAATAGGCTTTATTACGCGGTTGAACTTTAGTGGCCTGTCGTCTTCAAGTCAGTAGATTCACAGAACAAGGTGCCGTTCGAGATACACTTGTTTGCTTCCGTATTAAATTAATCGAAACTGAGCGGTAGCAACAAAAGTATGAAACTGTCATACAAAGGGTTATATAGCTTTCGTCGGATAAATTACAATAAAGCTTCGTTTAGCTGAGAGTTCGGGGTGCCGATTACATCCTTTGTGTTGACATTCGGATATAGTAGGCGCTACTGACTTCGTACTAATCGGGTACTTCTTAAGGATTGATGCCAAGTGAGATCAACATCCCGGTTCTTTGCCAACTTTCAAAATGTTCTGACTAATCAGTAACTTGGAATCCATCCCTTCGAAACCACCGATGTTGCTCTTTCAAAGGGAGTGCATCTATCAACTTGTCTAGCATTCATTCTGGGTATTTCAGCATTCTTTGTCACATAATGTTGCGTTTACCAGTCGCGTGAAATTATTGTGAAGTAAACAAAATAAGTAATTGATGACGATCTGAGAAACAGCCCCCTAGATTCGGAGAACTCAGATTTGATGTGAGGTGATCGAAAATTGCAGAGATTTATGCAAGAGATGTAGCTGATAAACCTAGACTCACCTGCTGCAAATCACTTCCAGAGTTAAACTTCTGCTCTCACCAGGGCCAAGTTCAAACCTTGTCGGATTGAATGACCAGTGACTTTCGAGTTCTTCCGACTTTGAACAATAATTAGGAGAGGAGTGTATGAACAAATATGCATGTATTTTAGGAGTTCAGATTGATAGTTTTGCGTCAACGTAGTCCAACACAAACAATCTAATTGGATGGAATTTTATCGAGACCAAGCCATACAGAACGTAACGCGAAGGCCAGACTTACACGCAGTAATCAACTGGAAGATCACCACGGGGAAGAGATTTTTTCCTAAGGCAACTTATATCTGAACAGAGGCGCTTGTACTTAAACTCTTCATCAAAGCGGCTCTCACTGCTGGGTCACCCTTTGAGGAACTGCGGAAAATTGTGATGGTTGGGATAAGAGGCACGCAAAGTTTGCCCTTATCAGACGAAGCCAGAATGGTTCCACTTAGACTTTGACTGACTGTCAAAAGCAGCACGGCAACTCTGACCGGCTTAACGTATGAAGCGCAGATGTTTAAGACCTTCTTAAGTTTACTGAAAAATTACCCTAAATGTCTAGGTCAAAGCACATCACTGCTTTGTTTGGTGCAGCCAGTGTCAAACTAAGTATTGCTGGTTTTGCTCAACGTCAATTCAAAACACTTACTCGGAGCACTACTCTCCATGCGACATTGACTTTCCACAAAGTATTCGTGCGCAGGCCTCTGGTTTTTATGAACGGTAATTTAAATGTTATTGGCAGATCTAGTGTACAATAAATAGAATTCTCAGGATAAAGTATTCTAGGGGTACTGTCACTTCAGAGCTGAGCGATGACTGCTTTGCGAAACGCATTGTTTAAAGCAATATTTTCAAACGACCTAGACTGAGGACCAAAGCTGTTACCTGAGTGACAGTCCTGTTTAAGGGTTTCAAGTCGACAAACTTTTGTCTAAGGTCTCCGCCTTTATTCCTTGTCTATTCCATACGACGCTGTCGTTTTGTCTGAGAGGGAATTGAAATCGAATGGATGTTTAGCTGAAGCTAATTTTGGCAATGAGCTTGAACAAATAAACGGATCACAGCTATCTTATCATACAACATATCAAGGAACTCAGGTTTCGCCATACAGTTAGATGGAGGCTGGACAAAGTCGTTTTGATTTTTATCCCATTGGAAAGCAGAACCAGTCGAAGATCATGAAATATTTCACAACAGTCATCTGTAGAACTCTCAACAATGATTGCTTTGTTTACCGTGTGTGATGACATTCAGCGATCTGAGTGTTGCCGAAGGGGGTTTCTTTCAATACAAGTCAAATATTCCCTCCTTTGATGATGGCCATTCTAAAGCCGCTGGATCCCAGCTGTAAACAAATCAGTGCCTGTGACGTTGAACTACAAACTAAAAAGAGATTCCGTGTAACTGTTTGATACACATTTGAAACTGTCGGGGCGAACAGGCCACAGTTCCCATATTCCCCTTGTGTCTGCAAAACTTCGAATGGTGCTTCAGCGCTTTTCCCACATGCGTCTGATCAACATTGAGGTCGACTTGCACGGTACGGAATAATACTGAGGAGGGAATTAAAAAATTCTTTTGTAACGGCATAAAATAGTATACTGTTAGGAATAAGGGGTACCTCATGTGCAAACCCCTCTCTAGAGAATACTCAAGCCTATAGTAGACAAAACAAGACGCTGAAGTTTGGCTACGACCATCAGGTGAAGAAAGAGGTTTTTTTGAAAGAAGAATCTGATTTTTATTGCTGGAAGAACTCCGTAGAAAATCTTGACACTTACAGCTGAACGGCAGTCGGCGAACGGTACTTTAGACGACTCGTTTAGCGCCAATGCACTGCTGGTAAACGTGTCGATTGTAATTAATCCAGCACTTGGTAAGTGCATCTTACTAGTTGGAATAGGAACAATAGCTGCACCATCGGCAGCGTTCGTGGCGACTGATTAGATAGTAATATATGTGTGAAATTTCTAGTCGTGGACAGATTTTCTTTGTTGATAGCATTTTATTTCATCTGTTGTTCTCGCTGTCAAGGGTGACAGTTCATGTGAATAGACAAAAAATAAATGGTGATCGATTACCAATTAACTAGAACGGTCTTTTGCTATTGAGGAGAGATTTAATAATAGGTATTTAATAGATTATCATTAGTAGGTATTTCGTAGTCTGAATAAAATACACTTGTGTTTTTACGATCGGCATATTACCCGAAATCCAACGCAGTGCTTACCTTCAAGCTTCCTTGAGAAGATTTTCTGACAAATTGTCCTTCAATAGTCCAAATAAGTTGTTGAGTCCGTCTACCTTTATTGGTCAGATGAAAAGTGGCATGCACAGGTCTTGCACTAAATTGCGTGCCCAAATGCAGGGTCTCAGGTATGACAGGGTCAGAAACAAAAGTACACCCTTGACCGGAAGCCATCAAGGTTACTTGTCTTGGTGCTAGTGTGTCCGAAATTCTCACCTCCATCTGATCTTTGAACGTGATCAGATCGTCTGGGACAGCAGAAACGGTCACGTCAACTCGTCCCAGTGGAGGTACTACGCCCGCATCCGGAATAGCCCGAAAAATGCTATCTGGAGCAACCTTGAAAGAATAATGTCGGAAAATATTGATCATTTGATCTTCGTTCTTCTGCAGAAATGCTGTGGGATGCACACCTACAACCATGGCAAACCAGTCATGCTTTTACAACCATATTATGATTTTACGTTGAGTGAAACACCTGAACTGGTAAAACATATAACCTAAGCAGTTAACAAAACGGTGAACACAAGATGAAAGGCCTCCACAACCTACATATCCAGTTTTTTCTATGTTTAGCCTAATTAAATAGACAGGTAACAGAAATGAGCAAAAGCTTAGCCCGGAAACCTCGAGCAAGGGAACAATGTTAGAAAATATCCCTCTGTCTATAACAGTAGCTTTATATGACTCCGATGTTAGATATTTTTCAGTTTTGGACCATTGTTCTGGGAGTCAGAGGTAGTTTTCATATTCTGGATGGCACTTCCTAAAATTTTCGAATAACATAAAGGATATGCATGCAGCATCTACGGTCCCACTGAGGACCATAAACCAACCACAAACAAAAATTCACTTCATTTGAACCTAATGTCAAGCAACGTAAGACGAACGAACAAGAACCAAAATGTTTTTTTTTCATTTCAGTACTTACAAGCTGCAGCACGAACGGTCACCGAGTGCTTTGGGTACGCGCACCGGAAGGTCGTAACTACATATTCCACAGGCTAACTAGTACACGTCACAGTAATTGAAACTAGACTGTTTATCGACTTCGAACTGGCATACCAGCCCACGTTAGGTTGCTTCGCTAAGTTATAGAAGCTTTTGGACTCTAGTTGTCATGTAATCCGAAGAGAACACATGCGTAGAGCCAGTTCCGGGTTGTCCACCAAGAGGAAAACAGCTACTGTCCGATTCTTTTACCTTCATCACTTTGCCAACTTGAGTACAGTGTCTCAACTGAAATTTCGCCGCGTCTCCCCAGTTGAGGCCTTTTAGCAATACAAAGGAGGTGTGTGTGTGTATGCGACCCAAATCACGAATCAAACTGAATTTGTGACCACATTATTCTTGTATGAACCGTTTCCATCCTTTTATGATATGATTAATCTGGTCAGTTCACACCGGACGGAAAATCCTGGGTCCTAGTTTCGCTATTATCAGAGCTCATTGATGGTGACGCACATCCCTGACTGATCTGAATTTAAACTTTTCATGTGTTAGACATCCAGCACTCATTGGATGTACACATTGGATGTATGTTCACATGCCTGATTCCTCAAACACAGTTCTGTGGTTTGACTGAATAGCCACTGATCTTATCTGGGACCTCATTTGACTGCAATTTTCGAATACCAATAAGGCCGAGATGCCGCATTGGTGGTTTGGTCTGATAAGAGCGGAACCAAAGTAGCTTTTGTCTCTACTCATAAGATTGCTGAAAATTCTACGACAGCCCACGACCGGTTTCGCCCTTCTTGGGGCGATATCTCGAATATCGTAGCAACTGAAACATGAGGCGGCCTGGTGCAGCACATTCAGTTGCCTGGACACATCACAAACGAGGGATTCAGCTGGGTTCCAGGTGAGTCTCTCGCAAAACCAAATTTGTTTGCAAATGAGTGTATTTAGCATTTGTCTCCTTAAGACTAACCACCACCACATAGCGACGACTGCTCAGCACACACACACACATCAAAGTTTGTAACTTACCATCCGAATAGTAAAAGATGCCGGGATAGCTGACTCATTGGTGATTTTCACAATCCTCTCTGAAGCTTCCAGCACGGGAATTGTGCCCCAGTTCAGAGACGTGGGTTCGATAAATAGTACGGGTCCTTCTCCGGTACAAGAAACATGAGCAACCTGTAAACAAACCGGTCGAAAATTAGGTAGTTTTGATGCGTCACTTGCTCCCATTTACTTGTATATGAGTAAAACGGCCTGTTGCATTCTTGGGGGAGATCTGGGTTGTAGTTAGGCCGACTGCTGACTGGTTAGTTGCGTTCATCCTTACTGTCAAAGTTTTCATTTTCGGCAACAAGCACACCCAGGTCATTGAAGCGTAATCATACTGTAAGTCTTATACAATAGAAGGTGGGTAGAGGATAAATTCCAGGCTTGAGACGTTCTCGGATACTCTCGGAATACCTGTCTGGTGATTCAACTGAATACCGTGTCAGGTTTTCATAAAAGATCTAACCAAGAGGAGCATCAACTGAAGAATAATGGCAGTCACAAGAGAGGTCATTCTAAGCTACTCCGGGAGCCTTTAAATTGCCTGAGACTAGAAAGTGTCCCAATCCTTTAAAAATGCAGCAGCCAAAATAGTGTGGGGCGTACGACGAGCGCATGGCAGTCGCAGTGTGAGAGCAAGAATCTACTTAACAACTTGGAGACCTCTCCGTCCAGTCACTTTAAAGAAGGATGACAGGGCCTTCAATAAAGAGATGCTCCTTATAGCAGAAAATGCCTAAACCCGCCTCATGGAGATTACTTTTATTTGACGAATGGACAGACGCTAGACAGACAATTTCTTTCTAACACTCAAAAAGCCACATTTAGGTTAGCCTGTTGTTGTCTCATCAGTTCATGAAAAGCTACCCAAACCCGGTGTTCTTTTCTCAAGCAAGTCACAAAATTCGGCTGATATGCGTGGAAAGATTGCAAGAAAACAGTATGTCCTTTATCCTCCGTGTCTGACACTAATTTGACATGTCAGAGTGTAGAGACAAAGCCGTCGGATTTCTGATCAAGACCGAAGACTTCTGGAAAATCGAGGTTTTTTCACCAAAATAAAAAATTGTTTACTAGCTATTCGTTTCAGAATACCACGATTACCCAGTATTCATTTGGCAGCAGTGTATTCTTAGGACGCGGGTGCGCTAAGTGTACTGGCACGCCCTTCTCCAACATGCCTCTGGAGCCCGTGTTTCGAAACCAACTGGAAGGCTGAAGAAGGTGAGTTTATTCTATTAAGCCCTTGTTCCGGTTGTTGCAGAGCCGTCATCACAGTCACCGCAGGTGTCACCTCGACAAACGGTTTCCTTGTGCTGCCTGCTGTTACCGAATGGTACAACGGTGGGGTACTTGGGGTACTTTTGGGCTCGGCGGCATCCCGAGCCAGTTTGAAATGTGTGTTGGATGTATAGTGTGTCGCGGTCAACTACTGATACAGCCTGATTCATTCACGCATCACCCTCAGATAGTGTTGGGACGAACTAGTTACAAGTAAGGTTCAGAAGCTACCCGGGCACAGCCTTATGTTTACTTCACTTACTGATGAACACACGCATCGCGTCCTACTTTTTCCACAGCTTGTGCAATGTGAGTTTAGGCTACTGTCCATAACGATAAAAATGGTATTTGCAAACTCCATCTAAGTAGTCATCGTCAGGAGATTAAAAAACTGGCATCTAACTGAATGTGTCTACTTGAACTGTCCCTTGTGAGTAGTGGGTTACTAAGCTGTTATTTGGTAAAACATTTCTAGGAACTGTACTATAATTTCAATAAGCGACAGTTAAGCGGGCACATAAGCCAGTCGACCACATTTCTCTTGTTCTGATAGACAGTCATTGTTAAAAAACTCCACTGTCGCAGTGCGCTTTTGGAGCGAGATGGCTCAGTGGTTAAAGCGTGAATT
>SJOL01010039.1:190349-221239 GCA_004794785.1 Opisthorchis felineus
GCTTTATGCCCACAAAGTTCAAGGTCATGCTCGTGGACATGCAATCACGAAACACGACACTTACAATCCAGGGAGAGGCACTGGAAGTTGTGGAGCGTTTTGCGTATCCTGGAAGTTGTATTAGTTCTGATTGTAGTGTGACATATGAGGTCAATGCACGAATCTGCAGGCCTCGGATAGCGTTTGCTAATTTGGAACACCTATGGCGTCAAAGTGGTATATCCCTGAATCTCAAGGGACCTGTGTATCAGGCTACAGTGCGGGCCGTTTTGTTGTATGGCTGTGAGACTTGGCCTGTTCGAGCAGCGGAACTGAGACCTCTGCGGGTACTCGACAATCGGTGTCTCAGGACCATAGCTTGTGTGGGTTGGTGTCAGAAAATCCGCAATGAGGCAGTTAGAAGGCGAGTTTTCGTTTGTGCAACGGGTACTTCCATTGAAGAATGTGTCCAGCACCAGAAGCTGCGTTGGGCATGCCGAACCATCGTTTGCCGAAGAGTGTTGTTTTTCGTGCCCATTTGGGAGTGGCGGAAGCACAGAGGTGGTCAACCCTTAACCCGGCAGAGAGGTGTGAAAGAGATTGCGAAATTTTTGGGTGCTGTCGGTGCTACTGTCCTTCCGGGAAGGGGATCGCGAGATCCCAATTGCTTCTCTTTGGAGACGCTGCAAGTTATGGCTGCTAATCAGTGTCACTGGTGTTCTTGTTGTCAGTTTCTATCCAAATTGCCTGAATGAGCGTCTGTAGGTGTAGGCACCTCGGAATGATTGTAGTAAGCTAGCACTAAGCCCCTTCCCTGTCCACCTTTATTCTTTTCTTCACAATAAGGCTTTCAACAGGATCATAGTTATGTTGTGGCAAAGCATCAGTGTTGAACACCGATATCATGCTGTTGATAATGATGATGATGATGGTGATGATGACTGCTTTTAAGAATTTGATGGAAACATCGTGGGGCAGAAACAAACCAGCACAACATTCTAACTGCCATATATCCATGAGAGAATGTGGCTTTAGCAAAGAGTGAAAAGAAAAGAGAGACGAGACAGGGCGAATAACCAGCTCTAGTAACAGCTGTGGATATATGTTTCATTAGTTCATGTCAAACGATCCACCCGCAATTCAAGCCTGAAATCTTTTCTGGGAATCCCATCAAAAGTTAACAGATTCGGTTGACCTTATTAAAACACTAGATCACCTGGTTTGCGTGAGAAACTACGGCAGCTATTTTTCACTTACAAGTGGATTCTGTTCCAGCCCACAGATGTTTATCTTGACATTTCGTTCCAGTCGACCCAGTGTTTTGGCCTTGAATGTAATTGGTAGGAAAACGGTGCTCAAAGCGTCGATTTTACCCTGGGACAAGAAAAGAACAGTGGCAACGTGACATTATCTTGGCAGACTATAGAATCATATGGTATGGCTGACGATGAAAACTGTTTACTTGTTATGTTTTTCGCGAGGTATGAAAGTAGTTCCTCAATAATAATTCACCTGAAATTCTGCTCCACAACGACACCAGCATGATAAACCTTTTAGTGGCAATGTGTAAACTCGGTCAACCTTATGCCGAATAAACCTATAGTAATAGTAGTTCCTAAAACCCACATCAACTTTGCAACCTAGTCATTGATAATAACTTTCGAATTATATTAACTTTTCGATGGTAGTTAACCGGAAGTTCTGTACGGATTCAACGCGCCCCTTCAACTTCATCATGAGAGAGTTATTGGAGTTTTATTTACCTCCGTTTGTGTCGCACAGTACTCTAATTCATTCTCCTTTTCCGTTTCTTCCTTTCCATTCCTTGATGCAATCAAGTCAGTGAGCTGAAAACTGGCTGGATGTTCTGATTGGTTGGTCAAGGTGAAAGTAACGGGATAAGGGTAGCGTAAGAAGCAGCGGCGCAGGTTTAGTTCCTTTGGACTGATAGTGATCGATGGACACACGCACCTATAGATTGCAAAAATAAAAAGGATGTTAGCGCAAAACATTGTTGGTGAAAAATGCGTAGCTGTTGGACTTGGCGAGTTAGAAAATGTCCAAAGTTGTTTACTGAACAGTCTAGTGCACAAGAGAAATCGGCTAATTTTGGACGAAATCTACTATTTGGTGACGTGGTTTACGTTAATTTAAAAACATGCTAGACTCTTTCGTTTGTCTCTCTGGCTCAGTGCGCCAAGTGTTTTACAGCCAGGTGTCATTTTTAATGTTAGACCCATGGCTATGTTGGAGGGAGGGGGATACATTTAACCGTGTAAGTCTTCGAGGCAGGAAATTAGCTTCTTTGGTTGTATAAACCAGTCTCCAGGCGTCTTGGAGCTGATACCATTCGTATGACACCACTATGAACCAAAGGATAATTGAGAAACGATCTCCCAACCGCGGACACTTTAACAGTGGCTTTTTTTACCAAGAATGAATTCCACTTGGGTGTTCAGACTGCAATTTATTTAATCACCTACGGTTGCAAAAAATTCGAAGGCACAACCCTAAAGCAAATGAGAATCTCCCAGCAAAAAATTTCTTCTTGTTTGATGGAACATGCTACATGCCCATTTGCCACAAAGAATGACCTCATTAAAATTACCATCTGCCACGTATTTGCATTTTGAGGCTTTGCGACGCAAGTCTATTGAGTGACTAAACATCTTGGAAATGTAGCTTGATATAGGCATTACCGATAAGATGGGCAAACGTCACCACCTACCTCTTACGTCTGCTCACAACAACACGACGCTAGAATAACTCAAGTGTTTTCCTTATTTGTATGCAGACATCTGCATACAGATGTCCGCATACCCAGAGTCGTAAGTTAGCATGAGAAACACAGAGTATACACCATTTTTCTTTCCATGCAAGTAGATATCTTGGAAAACTTGAGTGCTAACTGTTGCCTAACAACAAAAGGATTTTCATTTTCCAGGTAGTTATTCTGCAGTACTGCTTTTGGAATGAGATATAAATTTCAATCCTATAAAAAAACTCATTTTGGGTCATAAAGCCCTGTTTTGTAACCATACTGAAGCTTTTTTTGCTGGGAAAGTATGAAGTATGAAGTAGTGTCATGTGAACGGGTCCATTACAAATGAACACTTTGATACACTCGGTTATGAAAAATAATTCCGGATTGTAAAAAAGTCAGGGTCAATTTTTAATCACTGTGCCCACAAAGTTTTCAATTCTTTTACAAATTTTCGAGTGTTATGTATGTGTTTACGGGTTCATAGTGTGTCTCAGTGAGTTAGGATGAGTAGACTTAATCCAACCGAATGCGACAACTGTGGGGTTTTTCACCTCTGGAACAAGTCTACAACAATTTGAATGACTACCGAAACATATAGCACGCTCGTGCACCATGCTGTAAGGCAGAAAAACTTACGATCGAAACAAACTCAAGTTATTAGGATGGATTAGGAACAGAGTTGCGAATAGGATGGGTGCGAGCCCATAGTGTTATCCATTCGGTCACCCAGGCCCCTAGTAAGCTTCAACATGCTTTCCTGCTCATCTCTCACTGAGTGACACTCGTGTGTAGTGTAACGCCCACATGCACACACGTACAATAATGTTTGTGTGGTTCAGTTTCATAGAATTCGTTTTAACGTCCGTTCTTACAGCTTTGATTCCTGCCCACAGGACAAAACAGAGAGACATCTTTTCACAGTCAGCGTAGGTAAGAGCCACTGAAACTGCTTATGGCTAGAATTCTCTGTACCTATCGATTACGCTCGGGCAGTCTTGAGCTTATCCCAAGAGTGATCAGAACGGTGGTCACTGATCAGAGAATAATGAAGTAAATGGTGTATTATCGCTATTTTATCAACCGATTGCTCACCCCTGAATTGAGCTACTTAAGTTAAGAGCATGGTCTACCAAACTCTGATACCACCAAGTGGTTGACGCTAATCGGGCGTTTATTTATAGTCGAGTAATATCCTCAAGCGAACCGATAATGACGGATTTAAGTGAATCCCTAGAGCCCTGAAAAGCTGACTGAATCGTCAAATTGCGCTATATGTCAGAATGCCAGATACGTATTTCATTTTCGTATATATGGACGAGGTGCATGGAAGGCACTTAACTAACCGAAACTACGGGAGGTGCAAAGACAAGAGTCTGTCGGTTCCCAATAGAGATGCTACCTCTTCGAATTATAGCTGGGTGTGCATTGGAAATGAGATTCCAAAACACTGGTAGTTCCACGTTACGTAATTCTCAAGGGGATTTGTGTGGTAGGTGGTAAAGAAGTCCTATTAAAAAAAGCGGGGAAAACTGATGTGTTAATTCCCTTTTTCACTCCATGCGGGGAATTCGTTTGGATATCCTACTAGTTCAGAAAAGTCACGTGAATGTTCTCAAACTTCAGTCATCTTCACGACGCGCCTAACAGTCATCAAACCAATCAGATTTGGATTCCAAGCTGGTATAGACGGGAAGTTGATGGTCATGAGAGGGAAAATTCATCATACGTTTCCTCTTAATTGCAACTCATCAAATGAATGGAGCGGGATCGGTTGCGTGTTGCTTTGGTTAAGAGTTTTCAAAGTGTACAGCAACGCCACAGTGCAAACGGGAGTCCAAGTGATTTCTTGTTTCACCTGGAATGCTTTCTAGGTCCCCCATGAGGACCGTAGAAACTCAGAAATGTTCACCTGACCTCTTTCAAGTAGTCGGATTTTCAAAAGAAGTTGAGAATAACCGTTGCACAAAGAGGGTACAAAATTAATCATCTTTTGACAGAATAATTGCTCAAGAAAGCATTATTTGTGAACCACTAGTTAAGAGATACTGGAGAGCAATCACTCTTCGTCGTTCTGCTCCGAAGAAGTCATCGGCTGTTCAAAATTCTGCGCCATTGTATTTGAACTATGGATATGCATACGCACGAACTTACTGACCGGAGGATGGTTCAGCTGTACAACTCTTTCGGTTCATAGCCGCCATGCAACCAAAGAAAGCATAAGGGCTGAGATACTTCCAGATTGCCCAAACTCAGACAGGATCAGTCGAGATACAGAGACTGGGTTGGATATCTAAGACAATACTGTTATCAGCAGTGGTACTGAGTTTCGTATTCACCTGCCATTTCGTTCCCCATAGGTGTTATTTAATGCACCCGACAAACACAGCTGCAAACCGAATTTTCACATTTGTGCATTCCGGCCCGGGTGACCGTGCGGATAAGATAAGAAGATAAGATCAGATAAGATCAGATCATATAGGTGCCCTCAAACTGTATGTCGACCTCCCTCCATAAAAATACCATTTCACATTTCAAAACTTACAGATAGGTTTTTAAGGTCAGAACGCAGTTTGTGACCATGTAGATGAAAACCGAAACCTTACCGTGTCTTGACAGGGATTTTCTCGATAGCTTGGCCAACACCGATCACGTCAATTACTACCACGTATTCCTGTAAACCAAGTTCAGTTGGACTGCAGGAGATCAGCAAGTTTGTTGAGCTCACTGGATCAATTAGACCAGCACTAGGTTGAACAGTCAAATCATTCGAGCCCGTAAAGCGTACCTTCCGAGTAGTGGCGCTATTACTTTTCCGGTTCTTTTCAAAGTGCGCGCCTGAGTTTGCGCATAAATCTGGTGAGCTGCACGTCCGACAGTCGGTACCAATCAGTGTACTGGACTTTTTCTGAACCCGCAGTGCAAACTCCATGGGAATCAGCGATGTGTTCTTCAGATTGACCCATTTTTCCGAAGAAAACCCTGCAGGAGTACAAACAGTAATTTGTTTTTTACCAAGGAATAGCTATTAGTGATCAGCAGAATTAACGGATAGAAACATTTCCAAAGTAAACTGAAGTCACTCAGTCCAGTGACTGGAGGGCAGATGTCAAAACTGAAAATTCGAGTGGTTAAAAGTTGTCAGCTTTGCACATCAGTCATTGCAAGATGACCCGCCAGTGTAGAACTTGAACCAGCTTCCCAAACAAATTACAATTACGAAACCAACCCGTACATGGTATCCGGTCATTCAATCACCTTGGCCTTACATTGGAAATAACTAACAGACGGGCAAGTTGCTGGTCGGTAGGTGGGTAAAAATTGAACTGCCGACTTCCACTGTATTGGCCAGACATCTATACATCAAGCTTTTGAAGAAACCTATCTTATAACTTGGATTCTGAAAGAAGGTCATATATTTACTGAAAACTTTCGGTGAAATCTGACTGCACGGCTCCATAGTTAGCAAAACCTTCACAGAGAGCTGACGATTCAGATAAAGTTTCTGACTACGCACGAGTAGTCGGATGATTAACTGAACCAATTGAGAGCCGAATGGAACCAAACTTAACACTTAAATTAAGTACCTGATAGGTAAGGTATTCATAAGCATTGAACTTTAATGTAATGTACAGCGCTTCCAGACTGCAGGGCATCTCGGAACCCTGGAAGAACATGAACTGTCAACTCGGAGAGTCTATACATATTTCAGTGGATGAATGCCCCTGAAAGACAGCTTGACAATATAAGACCCTGAAAGTGCAACGTTCATGTAGATATATTTTTGATCAAGGTAATTGGTCCACACTGAATCAATGCACTGGAGCAGATAGTCATGATGTTCAAGCTCATTTGGCACCATGGCTTGGTTTTAAGCTAGATAGGATAGATGGATTTGTTTTACTTTATACCATACCTCTTAAGGGTCCCAACATGACATGACCTAAACTTGTTACTTCACCAACCGAAATCGACGTGAAATAACATAATAACCTAAGTTACAACAACCACTTTCTGATGCTAAGTATCTCACGACTTAGGGGGAAAAGCTTGTTTCGGAAGCACCGATGTTTTTTTAAGCAGTTATCATATTGCTCAGATAAAGGCGACGAAGTATTCAACATAAGAATCACAGCTACATAAAGGAGGATAATACACATTGCGCAGGATACGCGCATGCGTAAGAACTCTTATGAGTTTGAGAAGCATACGTAGCTTCGGTATCTGTGACTCATTGATTCACTGACCCCTGATCGACTAAAAGACACTGGGCTAAAACGGAAGCCAGCCCATGAGGAATTTGTTCATACTTTCCGTTCCTATTGGCATTGACGTTGGCAGGCGGGTCATAAGCTTAACCACAATAGGCCATAAAATTGACTAACAGCTGTCGCTTAGGACATAGAGGAAGTCTTTCCGTCAGCTCAAAGATTACTCAGAAACTCATTGTATTTAAAAGGTTACTAAACACCCGTTCAAAGCTGAACCGAACATGACTAAGTCATTGGTGACAGAAACCATGGTATGAAGTTACAGTAAACTTGATGTCATAAAGTGCCATTTTTCAGGCTGAATATTTCTAAACATAAAACCGAGTTGAGTAACGGTTTTTTTCTGAAAGAATCTTTGAGCCGACCGACCTATGCACAAAAAAGAGGGTTTTGGCGGGACGGCCTGGACGACAGATCCAGTCGGACTGGGTCCAATCATCGAGAGATCGCAGTTGCGAACTATTCAGTGTACGACCACTCCCAGAAAGGAGCGTTGGCCTCTCTTGCTCTACTTCTGTACGTTTTTATTATACCCAGTGGATTATAATATCACCTTTTAAATAGAATATTATCATTGAGCGTAAACATTCGGCCATACTGCCTAGCAAACGTTAAAAACAATATGAGGTTAGTTCACCTGGGGATATTTCGCCAAAATCGACTTCAGAGACGTTTGTATGAAAAGTTGGTCCCACAACCGCTCCGCTGAAAAGAAAACCAAAAGCCAATGATATTTTCTGCCCGAAGATATTAGCCTAGAAAAATGCAATCGAATAAATCCAAAAAAATCACACTTCTTGTGACCTACGATTCCTTGTCGGAAGAGTCCGCCGCACAAAAATATGGAGAATATTATCGGTTTGCCGTTATTTTTTGGCTTTGTACACAAATTGCAATCAACTGGATCATTTTTCGATACTTTGATCTTTTAGGGGCATATTGACAAAATAGAATAGACTGATTTTACTTTGTTTGGAGTGTGAGTGTTGGGCACGTTCATTCTGTATGACTTCAGCTTTCCCAATAATAGAGGCTGATACGGCACGGTGAGAAAAATTCGTTTCAAACAACACTTTAAGCATCCGTGATCTTTAGATATCAATGTTTTTTGTAGGATTTTGTTTTGAGAACCTGGAATTTCTTCCTCCTTTTTTCAACTGCTGATGAATTGTGTAGATATCCAACAATCCGAAGTAGGCTTTGGATTCTGACTGGCTGTGGTAGACAAAGTGCCAAAAAAAGTCTTTTTGCAACCAGGTAGCTTCTATACTTTGCTACTGATCAAACCCTGAATGTTTTGAAACCTTAGCCAAGCGATTAAGACCTTTCGTCAGCCAGTTGTTCTATCATAAACTTGAGTGCCAGTAAAACAGCGATCTGTTCGTCTTGGCAACCCATTGATCTGCTCGGTCCATTTAACAAAAACGAGCGTGGAAGTTACGTATCGTGTGCCTTCTAACTCATTAGAGTTGTTATACTATTCTCATTATCATAGAAAACGGTTTCTACGGCAAATGGGGTCCTTAGCAGTGGCAAATCCCACCATCTTGGTCAGTATCAAAAAGGTTCGCATAATTGTCATGGGTGGGTTACGGCATGGCCATGTATAGACTGCGTACTCAATTTTCTTACCGGACTCCACTGCGTCACACTCCGTGATAAAATGCAGAGAAGCATACATGTCTCAAAAAATCCCTTAATAATATGAAACGTCGTTACAGCTATTCGATAGAGCTGGTGATCTCAAAAATTGGATGAAACATCATTCTGTGAACAGATATAGAACTCCTCAGTGCTCCTTCTCTTCCCCAAAGTCAGCAAGTGCATGGTATACTATACAGAGCATGTACGAAGGCTCGTTTAGCACCCGGATTTCAGTTGACTTTGTACTAGAGACTTTCTTGGTGTCAGTTCCGTCCAATGACCAAAACTAAATCAGCTGGATCCAGCGTATCCTTTGAACATGGTTTATGGCTGAAAAACTTAGTAGCGGACTGACTGATTATTTGAGTGAATGGTTGGAGTTAAAAGCACTTGGACTACTTATGAAAAACTAGTGATAAGTCTCTATTTTGACCATTCCATTATTCTCTATATTGCACAACTTTATTTATATGAGCTGACACGGTTGTGAAATGCCTAATCACCAGTGTGCTGGCACTGGTTTTACTGTCATTAATGATGCTGGTCATGATTAAGATACGTTGCATAACATTCAGCACAGTCATTCCTGATATTTTAACGGATGTTTATTGGTTAGCTTACTGGCTAATTTACAACCATAACTCATGTTTCGCAAGATAAAATATGACTTTATCGAGAACTATGAGTAAACATCAAATCTGCTGTCATTTCTTGCTCCCAACATGGTTGTCGACACCTATCTTAAAATTTGTGTACACATTTTGTTTCATCAGTAAAAGACTTGAAGAGGTACAGACGTAATGCACCATTCATAAGGTTGCTGAAAACTCCTCGACTTTTGTCCTTCTTGTGGCTTATCAGGTAGGCGCAGTTTTTGAGGTTTTGTCAACCTCATGTTCTACTTGAACCTTGAAAAAGGACATTATAAACATGAGAGCCAGTTGGGTTCCCGGTGTCTCCTGTCAAAACCAAATTGATAGGCAGATGAGTGCGTAAGTGAAAAGCTGTTTCCTACTTCAATTTTCGGATGCTTCAACTCCTAGCTAGGCAAATCGTTTGCCTAATTTCTCGAAATCCTTGTTGCTGTTTTAGTTTCTGGTAACGCTAGGCACTAACATTCCTAATTCAAGTGAAAGCGTTGTCTGGCAACATGCTACTGATATTGCACGAAAGTAGTAACGCAAACATTTAGCTAAATCGCTCCAGCTACCCACCGAAATCGCACGGGTCTTGGTTCAGGACAACCATCAAATACGAAGTCGAACACTGCATCGAACTCTCCCAATAGTGAAGGCGAACAAAATGTGATTTGAATTGACTGGTAACCGCCTGGAGTTATAAGCCCGTCATCGGGTGTGAAAGTGAAACAGGTGCCAAAATGTTTGTCAACCATTCGAATTGTGAACATCGCGTCAATGCAGCCGACGTTCGCTAGGACAAGCTCGTATGAGTGTTTAGACCCGATGAAAATCTTGCCCATGTCCAAGCAGGCGAAAGAAAATTGGACTTTTGGTCCGACGCCAGTTCCCTTGACATGCATTGCCAACCGTTCTGCTCTGCCCGTGATATCGCAATAGGCAGTTTGATCATAGGCCTTGCCCTCCTGTGGACAAAATGCGATTGTAATTTCCTTTTCTGAAAACGGACGGACAATGCCCTCCACTGGGTCAACTGTAAAAGGTGTTTGGTTCTTTGAGTAGACTGTAGGTGACTACAATAAAAATAAAGACAGATAAAAGTGATTAATACAACTGACTGCATAAATTACATACGGATATCCTCCAAGCAAAGGGCATTTGAAGACGAAACCAGTCTTGCAACTGAGTCCTTTTTATTCTCTTAAAAATGTGTCATCATCCACCCATTTCAGTGAGTGAGTTTTGACTGCTGGATCATATTGCTGGCCAGCACTGAGTTGTGGTGCTGTAATTCAAGCCCTTTGACCTGGTTGGCCTCACGCCATAGTTTGCAGTACACTTGCTTTGATAGTATGCCAGGTCGCAAATCAGAAGCATTGCCTCTTCAGCCCACTGTTGTTTCCTCATCAGACAGTCCTACACAAGATTCCCCACTTTAAATGAGTAGTGGTTTACGGATGAGAGCGAATTTCTATCAGGGCAAAGGAAAGTGACCTGGCTGGGCACACCTGGCGGTGGTGTGCATTACTGGAAATTACTGATCTGATACGTCTGTGGACATCTTGCAATAAACCTCCATATGCGGAATAAACTACACGGAGTTTTTATCAGCATAACCAGCTTGACGCTCATCGTTGTCCGCTGTAAGTAAATCACTTCATTGATTCTAGTTCTATTTGCGGCATCTTACAAGGTCGCCAGACTTGGTGAGCATTAGTAATACTGCCGGAAATCGATTTTTATGACCGTTTTATTGCTTCAACACAATTAATTTATGAGATACCTAATTGTTTTGCGCAAAGCGAGAATGACTTCAGGATGAAATTAACTGCACCCCGTTGGTATTTTTGTTGATATCTGTCTGTGGAATATATATCTATACATGTACATATATATATATATATATATATATATATGTACGGGAGATGTGGCCTGGTGTGCGCTGTATTTTGATAAAAACGCTAAAACTGTTCAGCCGGAGGAGTTGGATAAGTTACTCTTGTGCACATAGTTTAAATATAAAGAGTAGGATGACAATGGCCAGTCTTGTGGCATTTTATACATGATCCGAGACGCAATTTCCCGATCAGAGACGTACCTCGTGTCAGTTAAGTGGATCCGAACAGAACTTTGGATGTCTCTGTACTCCCATAATAAGTCGTATGTAGTCCGCTTATACAGATGCCGAACAGTGTGACGCATATGAATGGCGCGCTTGATTTCATAAACAAACATTGACTAGGTCGGCGCTAAACGCTTTTCCTTCCTTTCAAGGCGTAGAAGTAGTGGAGTTAAGAAAAAGCCTCAAAGTCCAGCTGAGCTGAACGTGGATCTCACAGCTACACATAGGCTTCTGATTGTAACCGCGGTCATCGGATCGTCCTTGAAATGGCAAACTACAAAACGTAAGTTGCGTTTAGTCGTTTTGGTCACTGTTGTTTCTGTTCTGTTCCATATACTTCGTGAAGTAAGGCGAGTAGGATAACCATTTTCCCTTACAGTGTTTGTCTTAGCATCCAGTTCACGTTCCAGCATGTCATATGAACATATTGTTTGATCTCTTTAAGCCAGACAGCAGACGAGCTTCCTGCTCGATGCAAATAGACAAAACTATGAAATTTCGTGTACTCTCTACTTTAGGCTGCTTGTGATACAGGCTTCTCTGAATACAGCTATCCGTCCTTGTTTTCAGTATTACATCCAGAAAGATCAGATCGTTCACTTCCATACCCATGGTAGAACTGGGAGCTGTAGTAGCGTTATTTAACCGATTTACAACGCGATCTGGATATCACTCTTTAATGATACAAAATATGTCATCGATATATCTGGGGGGTACTGAACGACTTCTGATACTTCACCCGCCAACTATTCGTCCTCAAATTTAGCCATTTATATATCAGCTGGTAATTGATCTACTGGTGATTGTATGGCTAATCCGTTCCTCTGGTAATGGTGCGTATCAATAAAACTGTAAATTACGGGAGCAGACTAAGAACAGGTCCTTCGGTCCAGCTGTCGATATGCTTAACTCAGAGCTCGCAGTTTTGATACGTAAGCATAAATAGCCAACAATTTTCAGCAGTGACACGTTTTCGAGTAAGAAGGTTACGTCAGTCGGAATCATGGTTTTGTATTCATTCTTTTTTATCAAACTTCGAACTTTGAACGGGCCGTGCTAACGATAATATAACTGAGTGAATTACTTCGAGATATCTTTTCTTACTGGAATTAGTTGAATTAAAGCACACAGCATTTTAGGTGATTTTTTCATATATATTCTCAAAGGGTTCGACAGAAATCCTGAAATGCTCTAATGGCTGTAGAAAGATGGAAAGAATGATTAGTTGCTTGAACTGACTTCCTTTAGTTTGTTTCGTGTAGACTGTTCACAAATGGTGTTTTGCAACAAATATTAAACTAAGACTTCTTTTAGCAAATCCAGAGATTGTATGGCTGTGTTATTTTAGGATATAACTCATTTATATATGCCTTCGGCAATAAGTAATTGCATTAAACAGTAAAGATTACTGGCTAACCCGAATAGTTGGTACTTACAGCAAAAACCTTAGACTACAGACAGAATAGCCCTTATAGCTGAAAATCCTGCGTTAAAAGTCAGAAATCAATCGAAGCCTTCACTTGAGGTTGCACTAGTAAAAATGTTTGCCATACGTTTCGCTCCAAACACTCTGCAAGCAATCCTTTGCTTGTTGAGTGAACGTTTCCGAATGTTATGGGATTTGTTAGCCAGACAATTGAAGTATAAAAGACAGACCAACAGTTCCTAGAAATTTTTCGCGGAATTTACGTCCGGATTCTTTCACTATGGTCATAATTTCATCATTGTCAACAGCATAACATTGATATACACTACTGACAAAAACTAACAACAGAAACGCCACTGACAGATTAGCAGCCATGCTTTGAAGCGTGCTAAACCAAACACAGTAAAGATCCTGAGGGCAGAGTGGCAACGACAACACTCATACACTTCGTCACCTCTTTCATACCCCTCTGCTTGGCCGAAGGTTGGCCCCTTATTTGCTTGCGCCACTCTAAATTGGGCATCTTTAACAAACGACGCAATACGTGACCCAACCGACACAATTTCTAAAGTTGGACACATTCATCCACTGATTTTCCCGTCGCACAGCCAAACATTTGCTCTCTAGTTGCCCCGTTGTTGATTCAGGAATACCAGTCTACACGAACTATGGTTTTGAGACAACCGTTATCGGACTTCTAAAGAAGTTCTGCCGCTCAAAGGAACCACATCTCACAGTCATAAGAAAAACAGCCCAAACTGTTGCCTGATACACAAGTCGTCTGAGTTCCATGGACATACCGTTTTACAAATGCGATCCGAGTCGTAAAGGTTCGCACGCTAACCTAATCTGTCAAAATACAATTGTGGTTAATAGAACGTCCGAGATACTTAAAACACAACCTGATTTCAGTTACCGCTTCTTGGATAATACATAGCATATTCAGTGACTGCATGTCCAGGGACATAACCTTGCACTTTGTGAATGCAAAGCGCATATCAAAGGAGGAGAAGTTGTTCAGTTTATTCCAAACAACAGCTCGTTCTTTTCCTCTTCACAGACGAGGGCGATGTTATTAGTATATTCCATATCAACAAGCATTTTGTCAGCAGTTATCTGAACACCAAATTTTTGAAAACCTTCCAACTTTCATCTTAGTATCTCATCCATCACGAAGTTGACTAGGAAAAAAGAGAGTGGACAGCCCTGACATATACCAACTGGTATTTTAAAGCGTTTGAAAAGCTTTGAGCATACGCTTGAACGCCAGAAACTCAGAAAGTACACAGGACGTTCTGTGTTTACAAACTTTTGTGACACTGGGTAAACGCGTCAAAGAGAACAGACTAAACAACCGAGTCGAATGCGCCCTGTAAAGCTTTGGTCAAAGCAACCTCTACCAGGCTGGAATTACGCTTGCTGCTTTCGAGTCCGTGTTCCACAAGCCACCATAAGGTGATGAGTGACAAGTGGCGCCAAGAGTCTGTTTATGATATGGTTCAAGCTGATTCTCCTGTGATTCCGGCACTCATCATTGGCTAGTGTTTTAAAAATAAGAACTTCCCCGCATAGATCCAATAGGATGTTGTGAAGCAACACGGCGTAGAAGTATGAGGAAAGTTGGCTGAAAAAGTTTACCGATTGACACCGCATTCAGATCGTTGTATGTCAAAAGAAACGTTTCCCAAAATTACGAATTGTCTTGTAAACATCTTATTTACCATAGCTCTTCTAGTCTTTATATTAACTGCAGACGTCAAAATTATGCAGGTTAATTTTATTGTCTCCAAAAAAAGGATGCGCTAGCGCTTTGCTTATCAGCATTAAGAATCTTTCCGGTCCCTAATAATGAAGAGCACTAATTAAGATGACTAATATTTACTAATATAAAAAACATTCACGTAGCCAAAATCAGGACCTAAAAGTAAGCAGCACCAACTTTCAGGTTAAAAAAGGTAAGCGAGTTTAACTGCATCTAAATTGTTTCATGTTCCTACTCACTTACACTTGCAAGACATACTGAGGCACCAAATAACTAACTCATAGGGGCAATCATACAGCTTAGTCTGTGCAAAGATGGCAGCAGATTGTCATTTTCAGTAACATTGTAGGCTTAACATGTCGGGTGGTCAGAAGTATTACGGTGTATCAGTTGCATATATGTACGGGAAATAGATAAGTAAAATTTCATTAACTCTAATCTATAAAAGAATACAATAAACAAGAAAAAGTGAGCATCAAATCTTTTCCGTAAACTTCTACGCTTCTCTTCTGACGGTTGCAGATTGCAGTAGCTAGCGAGAAAAAGGTACGTTATTCTGTGTATTGCCTCAAATATTTTGAACCCTGTCTTTTGCCAGCTTTTTTAACATCAATTAACCCTAAGCAATGTAAATTAGAGCCAGTTAGGGTACTTTGCTACAATTCAGCCTAATAAATGTTTAATAATCTTAACTCTCCAGCAAAGAATGAAAATTATTAGTCAGTGCATTTGTTGGTATGCCCTGCTGAAGACCAAGCTCGGCGCGTTCCTGTCATGCAAACTAAAAACAGCACAACAGCTAAGACACTGTCAGATCGGCTGAGTGGAGAAAGAGGAAATCTCTGTGGCACGCATATTTTGGATCGGCAAATCTTTCTGAATTTGCCTTACACAAATAAACCGTCGCACCAACATCACCATGATTGCATTATAAGACCCAGTCAGAGTTGTCTACTGCCTGTAATTTTGTGTGTGCAACAACTGTCCTTTATATTTTCCTACCTACTTCTACAAGGTGTTGTGACTGCGTCAAGAATTTCATTTCTTTTCTCCTTGGGCCAGTTAAAAGTGAATTCATCTGTACCGTCTTATGATATCCTAATGCGATATATGAAACATGGGGTCAAACTTTAATCCTTCCAGCAGCGGCTTGATACTTCTTATTAAAGAGCAGATAAGGAACTCACCAGTCTTGTGTGATGCTCCTCTGAAGGACGGAATAGGATGGCTAAGTGCAGCCGAAATTAAGTTAGTTGCTTCACCACTCATTTTAAAATCCCTCGAGTAAACCCAACTGTTGAATCTTAAGCCGACCTCAAAAACAATGACTTTTTGCAATGGAAATTTAGGTCTAATTTTCGGACATTGTCTGAAGTTCGTCAATATTGTTGAGAAGAGGAAAAGTGCACGAATGCTCAAGAAATTTGTAGGACTGTAAACCTCAAGGTAGTTAACTGCTCATTGTTTCCCCGAGAAAAAATCAATCCAGTAATCAGTTGCACTCCAGAAGTTACAAAATATACTTAAAAGCTAACGCCGTAGTGCAAGACACACCATGGCTATACAAGTCCCGAAGGCTCAACAGTTTTAGGTGGAACTATACCAGTAAAGCACGCCAAGCACTTTTAATATTTCCGCTAGGTTAGTTGTCACGTTGCGTCGTTTGAGGCTTGGACGTACGTATCCTATGTGCACTTAAAGAAAATCTTCAGTACATTTTTTTCAAAGCTATCTTTTTTCATCTTCCTCAAATTCTTTAAAAAAAACTAACCATTACAACTGCATCACTGGTGCATATAACTTACCGAGTCACTGGTTTTTACATCTGAGCCTTCATTCATTTCTCCAAATCGGGACCATGTGAATATCACTGGAACGGAGGACTCATTGATAATTCTTGCAGTATGTGCGGTCGATAATCCCACATATGTGTCAGAAACAACAACATGAACTGGATCCAGACGTACTGGGGCAATCACACCTTTGCCTCTCATACCAATTTCCAATTGTTCCCCTACAAATTATCAAGGTTACATCAGATAGTTTGATACCTGTGGCTAATACTGCGTGCAGTCTCTCAGCGTATTCACGGGATTCATGAGGACAAAATGTCACAGTAGTTTCTATAAATCCATTGGGTTGCACAGTCCACTCGGCTGGAAGGACCGTAAAAGGACTAAATTCTGGTAACCTTCTAATCAGATAACTCACGCATCGACAATCAAGGTCACACAAGCAGTGGCATTCCCTTTATTTCGCACTATTAGGCTTTTAGACATTGTGTGCCGTACTGGAGTGTCGTCAAATGTAATTTCATCCGGAATGTCCAGAACTGCCCGTGGGCCAATGCAGTCAACCGGAATGGAGTATATTTCGCGATCAGTTACGCATATTAGTTCATGTTTATAGTCTCTTAAATCTTCTGGCGTGAAAGCCACAACCACGTTGATTGTTAAGCCTGCAGCAACTCGGGTAGACTTGTGCTTTCCTGGCATTAGGACGAAATAAGGGTTATCGGCCTGGAGGATCTTTATACTGTGTGCAACCTGGAGAAGCGAGTTAGACAATATTTCTGATATAAGAACCCATTAAGTACTGTGTCAATATTCCGAAACACGATCGGCAACTCATACGTCATGTTCGGCTGATAGTTTTGAAAGATCAGTCTGGTTGGGTTTGGCTGGATAACAGGAGTATCTAAAGAGACGACAGAATGCTATGTATTGTTGGGTAATTGCACCAAAACAACAATATCACCTGCTGTCTCTTCCCAGTTGACAAGTTTAGAGCTAGAATTCCGGGTGATTCTCGACAGTGACAAGAACGAAGCAGTTCATGAGACGTTAATGCCATCTTTGTGGCATATTCTGTTGGCTTTAACTAAAATACAAGCGTCACAGTATATGGCGAGGCATACCATCTTCTCTGGAGACACATCACGGGGCAGATCAATATTAGTGGCTGCTTTGGAAGTCATTTTTGTGCCCAGCATGTTCGATTTTAACGGATACGTGGAATTTCCCCCTAAGACTAGGGGCTATTGTGAAATCGAAAAAACGCGAAGGTGGTTGCTGTAGTGATTGGTAAACAAGCGCCGGGTCCAAGAGCGTTTTCAGTTCTAATTAAAGACAGATGGGAGAATGAAATTTGTGTCGGCTTCGTGTCCGTTTATTTTCACGTTTTTGCCTATGCCGTTATTGCATTTCTCTAATCTGACGTGGTGTTAATTACGCAAGCGCGGAATATTACTGTAAGCATAGCCAGATGGACAGAGAGTCAGACTAAGAGGTTGATAGACAAAGAGATCTGACAAGGAGACATTCTCGGGGCCATGACATTGCAACTCTGAGCTCTGATATCAGCGCATTTATGCAGTTTCGCGATTTGTATATTACGAGTGGCACTGAATTTGGCGTCGCACAGCGGCTCACTACTGGGTCTGTTGAAATGGAGCTACTAAATGTAAGGTTCATCTCTCCTCAGGCGATCGGTTATTTGGGAAGAATAATGGTTTGGCGCCTGACAAAAAAGATTCTATTAGGTTCGCACAAGAGTTAAAATTCTTCCACACTTCACTCGGAAGCGTGGAAGTGTGTGCTTGTTGGAAATTCTGTACTTTCCGTAAAACTGTTCGTCACTCAGAAAGCTGAAGAAACTCCTTGAAAGTTCTTCAGACCACCGAACTTCGTAGCTGACGGGCGCCCTGAATTCAGATCACCCGATAGATGGCCAGGATCACAAACAGCGTAAATGGAGATGGTGAGGTGGAGGGGTTCGCTAGCATCTCAAAATCACGATTTAAAGTTAAAATGGATAGACCCATTGGTGTTGACATTGCAGCGGAATCAGGTGCAAAGGTTCCTTGGGAGGGTGAGGTGGTGCTCAGGCGTAGGGCGGAATTTCACGGATTCACGGATCGATACATATTGTTCGCCTAAGTTTCCCGGGTCTGCTTTCTCCTTGTAGTACATCGGCCTTCGTTCACCTGATAGCCATACGCGAAAAAACGGTGTTGCATTGTTCTTTGGGTTCTTAGCGCGCGGCAATAAGCTTGCCAGCTCGAGGACTCACATAAAAAAGCGTATAAATGTGCTTTAAACTGGGTACTAGATGCAGCGTAAACGATCATCTAAGGAAGGTTACTGCACTCCTGAAAATCTTCCTATCATGTCGCCGCCGTGTGTCAGTTAGGTAAATGGCGATAAAAAAACTTTTGGTCAAACATTTTTCAGATATAAAACAAGTGCCTTTTAGATCTCCTCGGAAGTGACGATATTCCTTGGAATAATAACAATAGCCAGCAGAGTTAAAGCTTGCAAACATTTTCTTAACTGGCCGTCGGACACGCTCAATGAGTGTTATGTCGTTCTTAATAATAATAATAATAATAATAATAATAATAATAATAATGTTTATTCCCAACCAGTGGGTAGCATGCCTTCATGATCATAAAGTTACAGTCAGAATAGGTGCATGACTGGTAGGGTTTGTGCGTCCTGAGTTTCCCTGTTCGGTTTTGTTCTTGCCGTTCAGCGGCTGCCGTTCACCTGAAAGGTAAAAGCGAAAAAAGAGTTTAGCACTGCTCCTTAGGTTCTAAGCGTGGGGCAGTATGCTTGCCAGCGCGAGGACTCGTATAAAAATGTGTCAGTAATGCTTTGAACCGGGTTCTAGATGCAGCATGGACAACTGTTGGAGGAAGGTTATTCCACGCAGACACTACCCGAAATGAGGAAAAATTTGGCCTGATGAAAGTGTGCTCTCTGAGCTTGAAAATCTTCTTACCATTTCCTGCCGCGTGTTTGCTGGGTCAGCGGTGAAAAACCTGTTGTCCAACCCTTGTTCAAACATGGCGTAAGTAAGAATTAGGTCTCTTCGGAGGCGACGATACTTCAGGGGAAAGAGGTCAAGTACACCGGGAGTCGTTACGTAGTCCACGGATTTAAGGTCGGCAGCTCGCTCGACATGCTCCACGCCTTTTGAGCCGATTTCTTATGTGGCGGTGAAAAGGGCATGTTTAAAGAGAGCCCGATGTCCAAATCTATTCTGGCATCTTTCCTTGTGATGCCTTCTGGTCCAATATCAGCATGCACGACAAAGACGTTCGCTGAATCGCTTCGAATGACATACGGGGCACTTTTCGTCGTTCAGACGAAGGAGCCAGTCCAACGACCACTGCTTCGCGGGCATCGACATCCACTTGGACAATTCTGACCATCTCCCTAGCTGATGAATCAGCCCTTCTTCAAACCCTAAGGGACTCCGCCGTGCCGGGGTCCGGCGGCATACCATCACGTGCCCTGAGACAAGACGGTCAAGATGTAAAAACCCTTGTCTTAAATCTTTTTAATCATTCAATCAATTTTGGAATCGTCCCCTCCCAGTGGAAACAATCTGTTGTTTGCCCCCTTTTCAAATTCGGATCGAGGCAAACTACTTTCAACTACAGAGGGACCCATCATGCCCCCCTTGAACGTCTGGTCAAAGGCTCGTTATTCAGGGTCCTCCTAGCTACAAGTACCATAGATGATCGACAGTACGGATTCCTATCTCAGAGATCTGCCAATGGCTTCCAACTTCACTTCTTTGAGACCGTCGCAGCAGCCTATGATGCCAGACACTCTATTGTCACAGTCTATTTGGATATCTAGAAAGCCTTCGACCGGGTCCCTCAGGCATCCCTTCTGAAGAAACTCAATTCTGTTGGCATCGCTGGATCCTTATTTCAGTGGTTCACCTCCTATCTATCTGTTAGGTCACATATAACACAAACTGGTGACAAACAGTCATGCCCACTACCGATCACCAGTGGAGTCATTTAGGGGAGAGTGCTAGGTCCCCTCCTCTTCCTACTGTATATCAACGACGTCTTCGACGCCGTATCCCATGGTAAACCCTTCCTTTTTGCGGACGATATAAAAATCGCTTACAAATTTCCCCCCTCTGCTAACGCTCTTGCTTTTCGCCAGATCCAACAAGACTTAGACTCTCTGACTCGCTGGTCAACTGCTTGTAGCTTAAACTTCTCTTCTTTCAAGTTCCATATAACTTTCTGCCGCTGCTCCGTCCCAGCTGATACACTCGCAATCAGTGGGAACCCCGCCACTCATTCCACAGAGATCAAAGACCTTGGTCTCAGACACTCTTGCACCTTTGACTTTTCCCATCAAGTCCAGTTCCAGGTTGCCCGGGCACGTAGGCTCTGTTTTCCAATATAACGCTCCTTCCATCTTCGAGACACAAAGGTCGCAATTTTCAAGCTATGCGTGCGACCAATTGTGGAATTCTGTCCTGATTTCTCTTCCCTTTATACCCAAAGTTGTAGGCTGGCACTCGAGAACGTCCAACGATCATTCACCAAAAAGTTATTCCCACAGACCAGCCCTCTCTCCTACCGCTCCCGATGATTAATTGTAGGCCTTGATCCACTATGGCTCAGACGGTTAAAGCTAAATTTAACTCCCTTACACCGTCTGTTGTACCGAAATGCTTTTATAGCAGAGGCTAGGCCAAATGTAAAGTCATATGCGCGCTATAAAATCCGTACATCCAGCAACCACTTAGTGTGCCCTCGAGCGCGTGCAAACCTACGACACCACTTCTTCCCGGCTTACTCGCATCTGGAATAGTCTCCCCGATCGGTTTCGAAATATCACGCATCAACACATGTTTTCGCAGTCCACGGACAACTTCCTTACTTGGGAAGCTGCGGCCACCCTACCTAATAATCAACTATCCCCTGATCTCCTTTATGAACGGGATCCAGACCATCTCTGAGTTTGATGAAGGTATATTTAGTGGGCGAAAAAAATTATTTAAAACAGTAATTTAAAAAATAAGCCACCCCCTTAATATACCTTGCTACCTCCTGACTTGCTTAAAGCAACTTATACCAGGTTCCTCCCAGCTAAGACCCGGCCCTGGACTACTCTATCCGCTCTGTTTGATGAGTCCTGTCTCATCTTGCCTCACCCTAAATAACATAAACCAAGCGAAAGACAGAGTTTGTCATACCTGAGGACGTATTATACGCCACGCAACTTATTCAGCGCACGCACACAACATTGCGGTACGCCTCTGTTTGGCTCGATAGCTCACGCTCCGTCATCGTTTAGCCATGGTTCACACGCTCTGGCCATCTCCGTTCCGTTCCCATTGTTTAAATGGTAGCTGCCACCTCATGTGCCTCCACGACCTGCCTTTTCCAGCGGCTGTTCATCGTTTGCTTATTCAAAATGACTGAGCTGTTTTTCTAACCTGGCTTTCCCCCGACCGGCTAAAATATCTGGTAGCTGGAGTTCTTTAATTATAATGATAATGTTTATTCCCAACTTGTGGGTGGCATGCCGTCAGGCATGATCATAAGTGCACAAGCCGCAATTATGACTGCCTGGTGGCATGCCACCTTGCAGATCTGGTAGCATGCACGGGGTATGAAAATCTCGTATGGTAGTCGGTACGTCCTGCAGGTCGTCCCAGTGCGTTGCACCATGGTGCGTTCGTATACCCCTCACCCCTCCAGTGGCAGGGTGCTTCGCCCATCGCCGGTGGTTCTGATCATGGCCTTTAATTCAGGAAACCAATAAAAGAGCACTGTTGTTTCCATTTGTTGATACTGGTCAGGACTCGTCCCGCTTGTGTCATTCAACTGGCAAAGCTATAAACTACGGACGATGAAAAAAGAAGCAACTGGGCTTTCGCCTGTAAAAAAGAAAAAAAATTGAAAAACACACACAGATGGGAAAGCATGAAGACTCTGTGATGCCCATGGCCTACATCGACGTATGGAGCTGCAGCTGCCTTCGTCATAATTGGGGTTGTACCGCACCAAAAAAACACTCAGTCGACCAAACAAAACACAAGCACCTACCTACTTCTCCCAGGAGTGAACATATACAATGGGAGATGTAATTAAACAGAGGTTCCTAACGCCCTGTTACCAGCATGCAACACGAGTGCCCAAAGACTACTTATTAGCCATGCACCACTTGTTAACTTGAAGCTGATAGCAGTGCTTTTGGGGCTGGTGACTATTTTTCTTATGCTTACTTTTTCTCCCAGGTTATCGTACCGCCCATTCCCTTCTCTTCCCAAGCTTAGAACTTCGACAATATCAGGTATGGACGACCTGGTTGGCTGTTATCCACTCCACCTGGCCTATGAATCTACACACACAGGGATCCCCAACTGGACCGAAAAAATCCTAAAAGATCCCGCTGCTCAGAGAATTGCACATCCCAGCACAATGACCTTTTATGTGACGTCCGTTACGGGGATGTCCGAAAACTGTAGTATGTCAGGCCAATGATGGCACGGCACTGCCATACCCAGTTTGATAGCATACCCGCAACTATTCCCTTCCAATTCTCGACTGTACCCTCCCACCCACTCGTTCTATTAACTGCAAATACGAATAAGCTCCCCACTGGTCCCAGCTGCCTGCATGATCTGTTCATTCCAAACTGCTGAACCTGTGGTTCGAATTTAACCATTTCGCTCGCGTTCTGGCACGTGTGTTGGCACCATCTCACTCTTCCAAGGAACTATTATGCCCGGCTCCACAACAGCGACACCAGTGAGTCTCTACAGTTTCACTGTACACCATGATCCTGAGGTTCATGTTGCCGTCTATGCGTTTTGCTACTCCCTCCACGTCATCATCCCCACTTACGCTTTTTGTAACCCTGGCCATGAGCTCAACAGTCCAAGGTCAGGAGGCCTCAGCGGTGGTTTTAGGTTTTAGTTCAACTTGACCGGCTGGATGACGCCAACTATACTGCTTCACCAGATCTGATGTTCTGATTCCTCATTTTCAACCATTTACACTCTTCTTGTCATACGTCAAACAGGAAGCCTCTTGTTTTGCCCTCCCTCGCTTTGGTTTTGGCCCGCCAGCTTCAAATCCTACCGACCTGACCTTGCTCGATGTTCTCTCCAAAAAAGCATGGTACCTGTGCCTCCCTGCCCGTGCCGGTTTACTGATGACTACGTCTACATCGGATGACGCCCCCGCCTATGACGCTGTCCCTTTTCCCAAAATCCCTGTGCCCACAATCCCCGCCAGTCATGCCTTTATTCTGACTGTAACCTGATGATCACGCCTGACGGCATGCCACCCACAAGTTGGGAATAAACATTATTAAGTAATAAATACCAGATAAGCTAGCCCATCATCTCGGAAGTTCACCCTCGTCAGTCCTTATACTTTTTATTTCCCCAATCACACCACCTCTCCGCGTGCTTATACCAGTTTGCACTAGATCTCTTGTACTTCACCATTATATGTTAGCAAACCCAACCCTTGCTTGGTTGCTAGTTGACTAAGTGCAAATCCATCCCTAGCCCATCTCATACAATCACTCACTGTCACCACCCTAATAACAGTAGATGTCAATTTTTTCTCTCTACATATATGTATTAATGCACATTATCCCATCTAATATCTCCTCAAACTCACCTTGCTTTGCTAACCTCATCCCATTCCCTCGTCTTCCCAAGCTTAGAACTTCGACAATATCAGGTATGGACGACCTGGTTGGCTGTTATCCACTCCGCTTGGCCTATGAATCTACACCCGCAAGGATCTCCAACCCGACCGAAAAAACCTGCGATCTTATATCGGCTTCGTTCTACCTTTGTTTCCTTGGCCAGCCTAAAAAATTCCGCTGCTTGGAGAATTGCACATCGCAGTCCAATGACCTTAAATGTGACTTCCATTACGGGGCTGTCTGAAAACCGAAGTGTGTCAGGCCAATGATGGCACGGCGCTGCCATACTCAGTTTGACAGCACACCCGCAACTATTCCCTTTCAATTCTTGACTGTACCCTCCCGCCCACTCGTTCTATTAGCTGCAAATACGAATAAGCTCCTCACCTGGCCCCAGCTGCCTGTGTGTTCTGTTCATTCCAAACTGCTGAACCTGTTGTTCGAATTTAACCATTTCCGTGGATTTTCAGTCTGTGCTCCCAACAAAAATCAATAATTTTCTATACAGTTCGTGTTCTGGATCCTGTGTTGGCACCATCTCACTCTTCCGAGGAACTATTATGCCCGACCCCACAGCAGCATCGCCAGTGAGTCTCTACAATTTCACTGTACACCATGTTTCTGAGATTCGTGTTACCACTTATCCGCTTTGCTAATGCCTCCACTTCACCATCCCCACGTACACTTTTTGTGACCCTGGCCATGAGCCCAACAGTCCGAGGCCGCGAGGCCTCAGCGGTGGTTTTTTATTTATTTTATCTTGACTGGCTGGATGACGCCAACTCTGATGATTTATTAGATCTAATGTTCTGGTTCCTCATTGTCTGCAGTTTACACTTTTCTTGTCATGTGTCAGGCGTAAAGTCTCTTGTTTTTCCCTCCCTTTTGTTGTTTTTGCTCGCCAGCTTCAAATACTACCTATCTGATATTGCTCGATGTTCTCTCCAAAAAAGCATAGTAACTGTGCCTCCCTGCCCGTGCCGGTTTAGTGCTGACCACGTCTACATCGAAAAATGCCCCCCGCCTATGACGCTGTCCGTTTTCCCAGTACCCCCTGTACCTACGATCCCCGCCAGTCATGCTTTATTCGGACTGTAACCTTATGATCATGCCTGACGGCATGCCACCCACAAGTTAAGAATAAACGTTATTATTATTATCATTATTATTATTAACATCATTACTATTTGAACTCCAGGATTTCAAGTCGTCCGCAAAAAGTAGACATGGACTTTAAAGAATATCCGGAAGATCAGTGACGAAGATCAGAAACAGAAGCGATTCAAAAATGGAGCCTTGGGGAACTCTAATGGAGACCGTTGCCGAAGAAGAGCAGGTCCAGCCTACCTAACACGGAATGTTCCACCTGATTGGGATGTTCTTAATCCAGCGATAAATGTCCCCTTGAATCCCATAGAACTCGAAATTGTTGAGCAGCGGAACGTGTGGGACTCGACCGTATGCTTTTGAGAAGTTCGTGAATATGGCATCCGATACGAGTCCTTCGTCCTTAGCTTGGATTAAGCTGTCCATAAATTCGACCACGTTCCTCATGCAAGACCGGTTTCTGGGGTGCCCATGTTATGCTGGGAATATCAAGTTGTTGGTACTGCGGTGATTTATGATGGCTCGCTTCAGAACGCGTTCTATCACCTTGCAGGGTATGCTAGTGGGGCTAATAGGGCTGAAGCTGCCGGGCGATGGGCGGTCACCAGTTTTTGTAGGTTAACGTGATAATCGCTTTCTTCCAATCAGTGGGAAGTTTGCCTTCGGGGAGCGACTGCCGAGCTACCAGGTAGAATTGGTTTGCCTGTGTGAGCGACGTTTCCATCAGGATTCACCGATGGACCTCCTCTGGCCATAACGCGGTGAGAAGGTTGCCTTCTGCAAGAATATATGAACGTCCTCCTTCATTTAGACCAATTCAGTTACAGGCCGTGCATAGTTAGGTCTTGGACAGCTTGGATTTGGCGAAGTCGCTGAGGCAGAACACAAGCCTGCATAGTGTTGTCTGTGGGCTTCGGATACAACTTTCGGGCCACTCGTGGGGTCCGCCTTTCTCTTCTTAGAAGAGAATAAGTTTGGCTTATTTTTTCGGCTGCCCTATGTACTCAAATCGTTCGTTTTTGTTTTTAGTGGCGAATTCTATTATCGTGGCTTGTTTTTGCAAGCTCCATTGGCGGATTTCTGATTTACGGTTGTTCTACATTTTACAAAATGGCAACTTATCTTCTGTCTCCGATAATTACCTTTTTAAAGAATGCCTGGGACCTTGCTTCCAAGAAACGCTGGATTTTTTGGGTAGTTTTTGGTCCGTTCGACTGCGCGCGTGTTTTGTTGGGACGAACACTGCGTCAGCCTTATGAATTTTCTGGATAATGCTTCTGTGTCTCCCTCACTCCGTCTGGCACCAGTTTAAGTTGATCAAGAAGGATACGTACTTCTGAGATGTCTGCACGGCAGACATCTCGAATCCACGTTTGAGGTTCCGGGTTCCCGGTTCAGTATCAGATGAAATCAAGGGTTAGCACGCGGTATCCGCTAAGTTCCAGTGGGGCCTTAATAAGACTTGATCAACGAAGTCTTTTTATTTGATGATAACCAAATCCAGCAGGAATGGCAGGTAGCCTGTGAGGTATCTGCTGGATGCGACGACATGTTGAGTCCAGTCGCCCTGTTGAACGACTCTGGTGAGCTCCGATGCAAATGTCCAACAGACCTAATGCGTTTGAGCCCCACCCAGGAGGCCGCCTAGGCCGCCTCCAGGATGCGTTAATTCTTATCTGCTGATCCTTCAGTTCGGATGTAAACATCTCGTTGACTTCATTCTACGCTCCCTACAAAGTCAGTCATTTTCTGTGCAGCTCGCGTTCCGTCTTGTGCGTTAGCACCAACTCCCTCTCTCAAGGAACTTTTACACCCGACTCCACACCAACAGCAACACTACTGAGTCTCTACAGTTTCAATGTACCTCGTCACTCTAAGATTCTTGCTAACATTTATGCGTACAGCTTATCCCTCTACTTCATCATCCCCACTTACGCCTTTTATGACCCTGGCCATAAGCTCAACAGTCCAAGGCCGAAAAGGCCTCATCGGTGGTTTTAGACTTTAGTTCAAATTGACCGGCCAGATCGCAGCAATCCTGCTACCGCACCAGATTCATTGTTCTGGTTCCTCATTTTTCGCAATTTGAAATTTTCTTATCATGTGCCCGGCAGTATGCTTCTTTTTTTTACCCTCCCTTGTTCAGTTTTTGCCCGCCACCTTCAAATCCTAACGATCTGGTCTTGTCTCAGCTTGATATGTTCCCACAAAAGTAGGATAAACTCCTGGTAACTGCGTTTCTTTTCCCATGCCGGTTTAGGCGTGACCAAGTCTACATCGGATAATTCCCACTGTTTATGACGCTGGCCTTTTTTCGCGCAATCCTCAGTACCAGCCAATCCTCCAGTCGTGCTTTATTCTGACTGTAATCGTGTGATCATGCGGTAGGCCACCCACTACCTGGGAATAAACAGTATCATTATTATTATTATCAACCCTTAAATTAATTAACAGCAAGAGATGCGCAAAGTGTTAGCCTAAGGAGGGTTACTCCAGTCTCTGTATTAGGAATTGTTCATCTTCCGGTGGACTTGAGTGGCAACAGTAGACCACGTCGTGAAGAAGAGAATCGGTCCCACAAAGCGGGATTTGAAATCCCAGCACATTACAAAAAGTTGCAAGGGTGGTGCAAGAAAAATCAGGATTTCGAGGCCTCATGTAAGTACAGATCAACTCCACTTGCTCTCCGGCGTTTCAAATCGGCTCGAAAAATGGAGTTGCCGTCTACCGATATCTTCGCGTCAGAGACGTCTGGTATGGGCCAGATTTCTGTAAGTGCGGTTACGGACAGTTATTCAAGGCAAACTAACTGTTTAATATCGTGAAGCTTGTTGAAAAGACTGAGGCAGTTCCTAGACAAGCACTTTAACACTGCCTGTGCCGCGTCCGAGGGTAGGAGCAGAGGGCTGCGCTACCAGAGAGGATGGCAGATTTAATAGCTGTGCGCCCGTTGTGAGTCTAAGGCTTCAAAGGGGTCTCAGCTGCGTACTTCCCTTCTTTCTGCATTGATGGTTCCGAGGATTTCTGTTCGTTTTAAGAGGGTTTTGCCACCTGAGAGACCTGTTTGCGCGAGTCCGTTGTTTCGGGGGACGCAGTTTTTTCCCTCGTGATAAGAAATTTTGATGACTGCTGCTTCTAGCTTGTGCACTGCCAACTTTTGGACGACTGGATTTGTTGTCCTTTAAGGATTTGTGATGAACATGCATCCGTTTGATCTCTTGGGCTTTCGGGCGCGGTTTGGCCGCCAAAATGTCTCTGTGAGGCTCTGTTTCGTGACTTGCACGTTAGATGGGACAACCAAGGAGTATTTATTTTGGTGGCACCCGCAACGGGCCCGTTTTTTGCAGAGGACTGCGCTTTGAATCCAGCAAAAAGCTTTTCAAATGTGCTGGGTACACATCACTTATATGATAGTATTTGCCATCCTTTTGTGTGTGTTTGGACTGTCAGGCAATCCGTGATCGGCGTAGCCGACTCAGTGTACGCAGGAATTTCTTGTACATTGTTGTCGGGTTCGTGGCTCTAGTTATCGGGTTCATGATAGACGGCTGAGTCCACAGCTAGACAGGCCACTTTTGATGGAGTGCAGCTGAAGGCTGAAAGTTTTGAATTTTCGTTGGTTGAAGTGTGAAGAGAGTCAGTGAATTTGTGGGGAATGGCAAACTGAAAGTGTACTGAGGTGGTTAGATCCGAGGAAAGGTTTAAGTGGATTAGAACGAACCCTACCCAGATGCATTTGGAGCCAGGCAGGCGGTTTGTTCGTATTTTCAGCTATTCTATCGAGAGAACAAAAGGGGACAGTCCAGAGTAAGGACGAATATGTGTGGATGTGCCGAGTGAGCGAACGGCAGTGTCACGCCATCGATGCAGTGACATACTCGGGCAGCCCCGTAACGGTCGTCACGGGTGAGATGATTCTATCGGGGATATTGAATTATGTAAGCAAAGGGAGTTTGGGTTAGCCGAGGGGATCCTCACGGGCAAAACGAAATTGGTGTAGGATCACCGGTAATTTAAGTTCACTTGGACACCCTGTGGATGTAACTCGGGGACCAGGCAGGGTGGATAAAGATGCTACTTGGACTTTTGGAGCAGCCACTGCCGAAGGTCGAATGTACTGACCGAAGACTTAAAATCATTCAGGCGCATGCATTATTGCACACAGTAGAGAACCTTTTAGGTTTGAAACAATCGGCATGCAGTAAGCCGTAGGACATTGAGTCCTCTGTTGCGCTCACACGTCCAGGATTATGAAAATACTGCATTCTGTAATTTCCAATTCTCCCTACGCACTACGGCTAACCTGGCTCAGCAAAACTTTGGGACGATCCAAAGCTACGGTTGACAGGCTGGTATTTGGGATGGTTCATGGACTGGTTTATTCAGCTACTTATTTGATTTGTCTACCACATGAAATCCCCCTGTTCGTTACAGTTTAAAAGGGACAAACCGCTCAGCCACCTTAAATTTTTCCAAATTTATTGGACGGGTAGATTTCGCGGGGTATGTCGTCATCATTCACTACCATCAACAATTCTTTCACAGCACGCATTCTAAAGATTCCAACTCCAAATCTCCCACTATCACCTTTACTACAATTACCCAGCTGAGAGAATACTCCGAAGTTCCTGTTCTCAAAGAGCGCAGGGATGGTCTCTTAATTTGCACAATTAATAATAATAATAGGTTTATTTCCCAACTTGTGAGGAGCATGCCGATTAAGGCATCATCGGGTCGTTACAACCTGAATGCGGCAGGCAACAACACAACGGAGCGGAAGTTACAACCAACGAGGCATGCTTATTACGTGAAAAGTCACCGCAGTTGTGGGAACCGAAAGAAACGAGGACAATGGGCATGAGATACGACTAATTCAAAGTTGGAGCCGGCTGACCTGAACTAAAACTGAAAACCGTTGCTGGTCATGAGTGACCTTCGGTGGTCGAGTAAATGGCTAGGGTCACAAAAAGCAAAAAACTGGAGATAGAGGTGGAAGGATTCAAAGTGGAGACAAATGGCAAGTTTTGTCTCAAAAATATGGTTTGAACTGAAACTGAGTGGACTCACTGGTGTCACTGTTGTATGGAAGTCAGGTGTACAGGACAGTTTTGATGGGGACATAGTGCCAATGCATAGGGCCAGACGAACACCGTAAATGAATTTGAACTTGTGGAAGAGGCAAACCAAATTTGCGGCAGGAAAATACGTTGGTTAAATCCGAACGATGGGTTCAGCGGTTTAGGACGAGGTGTTTGAGGCCAGGTGAAAAATTTGTTGGTAGTTGCGATTACAGGCTTGAGTTCGTATACCCGCCACCCCTCCAGTAGCATGGGTGCATCGCCCATCGCCGGTGGTTCTGAGCCTGGCCTTCAAATTCAGGAAATTAATAAAAGAGCACTGCTGTCTTCCGTTTGTTGCTGTTGGTGTTGGACTCGCCTTGGTTGAGTTATTTATCTGGCAAAGCCATGAACTACAGATGAAAAAAACAGGCCTTCCGTCTGTAAAAAAACTATATACCAGGGATAACCTGAAGATACTCTGCGATGCCCATGGCCTACATCGACGTGCATAGCTGTAGCTGCCTTCGTCAGAATCGAGGCTACACCGCAGCAAAACCCACCTCGTCAACCAAACAAAAAAACCTACCTGCTGCTCCCAGGAGTGGAGACATACAATATTCATATATATATATATA
>SJOL01010039.1:238414-291214 GCA_004794785.1 Opisthorchis felineus
TTTTTCTCATTTCGTGTAGTAGCTGCGTGGAATAACCTTCCCCCATCAGTTGTCCACGCTCCTTCTAGAACCCATTTCAAAGCACTACTAGACACTTTTCTATGCGAGTCCTCGTGCTGGCAAACATACTGCCCCGCGCTGAGAACTTAAAGAGCAGTGCTACACCCTTTTTTCGCTTGTGCCTTTCAGGTGAACGATAACCGCAGAACGACAAGAACACAACCGACCCGGGAAACTTGGGCGAAAGCCTCGATCCTGTGTATCAATCCGTGAATCCGTGAACACTCAACATCAAATCGGCTGGTCAGCTGATATTGGTTATTCGGGTTGCATATCCTCCCGGACATTGACTTTGGACCTCCAAAGGGCCCCCAAGATGCGTAAAAACCTCTTCTTCCTCAAGCGTCACCGAGCTGCTGATCCTGACGAACTCGCACCCTCTCTTTTGTGGATTAAGTTTATATTCTCAGTCGGCGTTTGTCGAACTTATTTTCCTCAATCTGGGTGAAAGAGACCGTCACAGATAAATGGGGTGGCTATTTTCAAGAGGGCTGTTCCCAGTAAATCTAGAGGGATTAGCTTTACTCCCACTGTAGCTATGGGTGCTTCGCTTATCTAACGTCGTCTTAAGAAGGCGAATGAAGATGACGCGCGAGAGCAGCAAACAAGATTACGGTCAGGAGGAGGTTGTGGGGACCACATCTTTACACTCCGTCAAGTGTTGGAGCAACGGCCTCCGTATAGGCGTCCTAAAATCTTGGTGTTCCTTGACTTGAAGATTCGATTCTGTCGATTGCTCCGTCCTTTTCAGTGCGTTTGTGCAACAAGATATTCCCCATAGGTTCGTGGATATCATACGTTCTCTGCGTCCCCATACAAAGTGGGAATGTACGGTGAGCTCTACGAAAGCCTTCCTACCAGCAGTAGTGTGCGACAAGAGTGTCCATTCTCCAGACGAACGGACAATGGCGAATGTCTACTGCAGATTTTTCCGTGCGGTACCAACGTCATCCACTCTCCATTTTTCCGCCACGAAAAGATCGGACCTTACTGTAATGTGCTGGTTTGTGCACCTCCTGTTGTCCTATACTGGGGGGTGTACATGTGACGGTCACAGTCTCTCGTACCAGGCTGGTCAATTGGTTGAGGTCTGGCCTAAAGCTGTCACCTTATAGTGGTGGTCGGGCTTATATTCTGCAATGATTCTGCGCGCTATACTGGCTGGAACTCAGTTCCTGAAGTTTCAGCCATGCCAAGAAGGCCAACGGGGGGCAGCCTGACGAAGAACAGTGAGTCCGCTTGCTGCGGGAAATCGCATTACGAGGCGGTTTGAAGGTAAATTCGTACTGTTATCTGCGATAGGAGTATGAAGGCAGTAAGTTGTTCCACCCAGGCGACTAGTATCTTCATATATATGGAGGCAGAAATGCTGCCCTCCCCTGAGGAGGGGTGGGTTAGAAAGGGTCGACCCTAAAAACCGCACACTCCGATCCCCCAACGATTGACCGTGACCGCGGGCGCATTATTTAATAGGGTCGGAATACTTTTAAAACCAAAGACTGGGGCTGCTCAAAAGACACCTGCTGCGCGCAGCCGAATTAGAAGTGAGACGGTAATGCATTACTCTCCACGTCCTCAACCAGACCACCCCCTGCAGCCTACTGAGTCAAAATATTGAATCACTTGCTCCGGGAAGGGTCACCCAAGAAAACCCCACTACCTGCTGCCTCGTGGTTCAGACTTTTGAGTCACAGGCTAGCTGCAGGGTCCTCGAACAAAGTCCTACATCCTCCCGCTGCCTTTTGGGTCCGACTTCTGAGTTAGAGATTCAAAGTTGTGTGCCTCAACCAAACCCTCTTCTTCGGCTTGGGCAACCGGGAAGTATCATTCTCCCCTGCAATTCTTCGCTCACCGACCTTCCACCACCCCCTCCCCACCCATCGAATGACGCAATGCGACCAACCCCTCTGCCAGTCCCCTAGCCATTGTTCCATATCTAAACTATCGCCCAGAAAAATAGGCAAAAATAATCACTCAATAACTTTGAGCGATCTGATCCACGTTGCAGCCTTCAATGTCCGTACTCTTTGTCAAATTTGGCAACACTCATCTCTTGCTGAGGCCTTCCCCTCTTTCGATGTATGTTGTGTCTCCGAAGCACACATACAAGACCCCACTTCGGTCGTGCACTTCAAGCCGCTTAGGACGATCACGGATGTTCCACATTCACTCTTCGGGTATCGGGTGATCCTGACGCATTGGCTGGTATCTACGGTGTATGAGCTGCATTCAGCCCCAAGGCTGAAAACGCTTTACTGGACTGGATCCCAGTAGACAGTCGTCTTTGTGCTGCGCGGTTGTCTGGCTTAATCAAGATCAATGCAGACCTATGCTGTAAACGGTGTTTATTCGTCGTATCATCATACTCCCTGACAGACTGCGGTTCTCAGACTGAGAAGGATGGATTTTATCAAGATATGTCGCGAACACTTCGTTGAACAAGGACGGATACAGTAATCCCGGCGGGTGATGTGAATGCCAAAGTTGGACGAATAAGCCCGGAAGAAGCACATTTAGGTGGCAGATTTGGAGTCGAGGCTGAGCGTACGGATAATGGAGAGCGACTACTTCAGTTGTGTGCAGATCATCGTTCCTGGCCAGTACGAACTTCCAACACAAATGCTCACATCGAGTTACTTGGAGGCCACCAACCACAAGACAATCATAGACTCAGTTGGACCATGCGGTTATTAGTTACCGATGGAGAGCCTCAATTAAATATTGTCGTTTCTTCTGGGGTTACGCAACTTAACTCTGATCATGCCATTGTGCGGTTATCAATTCGCAGAGCGAATCCATTGATCAAATTCGACAATTTTCAGTAGCTCAAGAGTATTGGGCTGATCTGACTAGAAAGCTACTGGAAACGTACAGTCATCCGGATGACGAAGATTGCTAGGAGGTTTACTGGGGGCGAGTTAAAGAATCTATGCTTTCAGCTTTCAGAACCGTTTGTTCAAGCCATCCTGCTCGACCAAATGAATAGT
Organism: Opisthorchis felineus; assembly: GCA_004794785.1. Taxonomy (NCBI): domain Eukaryota; kingdom Metazoa; phylum Platyhelminthes; class Trematoda; order Opisthorchiida; family Opisthorchiidae; genus Opisthorchis; species Opisthorchis felineus. The sequence goes on from SJOL01010039.1 coordinate 241,462, forward strand.
GGATATCGTCGAGGTCAGCAGGTCTTACTGTTACCAGAAAGGCTATACCAACAACTAGCGACTGTGATGGCACACGTATATCCCTCAAGCACCGTATAATCAAGGGCTTGAATGACGGAGAAAGTTGGTGGGTTTCGAAGGCCTGGAATATGGAGAAGGCATTCACTGCAGGCAACAGCTGCGCCCTGTTTCAGCTGAGTCGATCAACCGGTCAAAAGAAGACGAGTGTCGGCGAAATGATATGCGAAGAAGACGAAACGGCAATTCACTCGCACAGTCGTCGTCCTGAGCGATGGACTGAACCCTTCAACACAACAGCTGGAAGAACCCAGCGGGCCTAAATGGGGCATCGACACCAGCCATTCGTTAAAAACAGGAATCCAGCTTGATAATTCATCCTTCAACGCGACAGGGCACCTGGCCCGGACGGTCTGCACCCCGCACTCTTCGAAGAAGACGGTGAGGTCATGGTCTGAAGACCATACTTCAGGAGATTTGGCACGAAACCAGAATACCAGTGGAATGGATGTCGACCGTTATCCCAGTCTTCAAAAAGGGTGCAAGGACGTCATACGAAAACCATCGTGGCGTCGGTTTGGTATCCGCCAGATCTAAGGGGCTCTCTGGCATTATTTTGTGCAGGTTGATCGATTGTCGTGAGAGGGATTCGTGAGAATCAAGCTGGATTTTGCCCTGTCTGAGGATACATCGACCATATCTTGACCTTGATGCAAGTTATTAAGCAAAGCCACTCTTTCAAACGTCCCACGGTCGCTTTTTGGATCTGCAAGCTGCTTTTGACTCTGTCGATCGTCAGAAACTTTGTCGGTGTCTGGCTTTCACGGGTGTCCCTTTCAAATTCATATCCCTAGTGAGAGAACTGTATGCGATCCTCTGTGGACAGTTACGAGTATACGGCAGACTTTCACCTGAGTTCACTACGTCCAATGACGTAAGACAAGGCTACTCTCTTTTGCCCTCCTTCAACTTTGTTTTTGATGTGCTGTTTGGGATTTCCCTGCCTGCCTCTGAGACCTCGGTGGTCGAAATGCTCCTGGAACGTTTGCTCACAGACATTGAGTACGTGGACGATATCGCTGTTCTTGGTCCAGGTCCTTCAAAAATGCGAGCCATTTTAAATAAACTAAATAACCCTGCCGAACGGTTTGGCATGCACTTTGAACCTGCAAAGTGTAAAATGCTACAAGATTAGGTGGAACCAAACCCAAACCTCATGCTTGCAGACGAGCCAGTGTTCACCACTGATGCTTCGCTCCCTTAATGAGCCGTTCGACGTGGTAGATAAGTTTGTTTACCTGGGCAGTTGTAAAAGTTCCGGTGGACTGGCTGGATATGAGATTACTTATCGAATCAGGAAGGTCAGGCAGTTTTGCCAACCTCCGATACGTGGCGCTGACGTGACGTGAGTTTGTTTGGTAAGAGCAGAGTTTACACTGCGGTAGTCCGATCCATACTGCTTTAGGGCTCAGAAACGTAGCCTCTACGCGCAGAGGACATATGAAAGCTGTCAGTGTTTGACCATCGGTGTCTCCGCAGCATCTGTGGGGTCTAGTGGGAACATGGGATTGGTAATGCTGAGGTACGCCAGATTGTCCTGGGAAGAAGGAACTCTCCCGCGGTAGATGAATTACTCAGGCTTCATAAATTCCACTGGTTAGGACATGTACTCCGTATGCCAGAAGACTGTCTGCCTTGCTAAGTCCTTTCCACCCAGCTCTGTGCTGAGTGGAAGCGACCGAGAAATGGACAGTGCATGACCTGGGAACGAAATATGAAAATTCTAACCAGTAAACTTTGTCGGGCCGACAACTGCCGCCTCCCTGGATGGGGACTCCGAGACTCAACTCACCAGTGGTTAATGACACATGCAGAAATGGTCCAATCGCGCAGTCAGTGACGCTCGTGTATCAAAGTTGTCGCCTTTCGGTATTCGTGCGATCCCATTACTGGCTTGTAATTTCGTTTATTGTTTATTATGCGAAGCGTGCTGCGGTTGACAGGATTGTTTGAAGGGGTACCAATCCACTCAAACTGTCTTATTCATTTATCTCTGGTCGGGTATTTGTGGTGAATTTTATACCTGATTTGATTTCAAGTAGGATCATCATAAAAAATCAATCATGACATCAAAATTAGTACATCCACATCGCACTGTTTTATATACCGACTGCCCATAGTCATCCGGATTCGCATGATCCTTTCCTACACTCAGGGTTGATCACCCCGCTTACAAACGATGGTCTCATTTAACCCAAAATTATCTGGCTTTGTACTTCTGTCTTTGGATCACACGGATAGACTCGGTTGAAGAAACCGTCCAGTTGTCTCGATCATTATACTGGAAGCTGGTATGGTCGTGCAGTTACTTTATTTTACTGGACTGAGGTACTGCTTCAACAATGACAAAGCAGGACACGTACCTGATTTACAGTGCCACTGATGACCTAAGGAACGCTACTCATTCACGCTATCTGGACAGTTTGACCGAGATTAGGCACGTACGCTCAGTGTGTACGCCTTGTCTAACACGAGTGCACGCCTTCCACCGTTGTGGACGCGTACTCGTTGCTATTATGAACACAGGTCAGCAAGATACCGATCCAGCAATTATATTTTTTTTGCCTAATAATGTACACTTCCTCGTTTGACCCAGCGTGCACCGGCTTTCTTGTTCTTTTCCGTCTAGGATGGAGAGCTGGAGATGGCTCAGTGGTTAACGCGCGAACTTATTAACCGGAATTTCCGTGGTTGGAACCCGACATCTGCATCTCGGCTGCTCCTGTCTAGGCTTGGGTAACCTGGCAGTATCTCAGCCCTCATACTCTCTTTGGGTGGCATGACAGCTAGGCCCTGAACCATGTTTTTTTAGGACAGCCACCTGATAAACATTCCTAATTAACTACTGACGTATTGAGGCAGTGTAGATTGACCGATGTGATTGTACCATATCTTGGTTTTGGTCCCGCTAGCTTCCTTACTTCCACTCGAGTGTCCTATGTGTACCCCGCTCTGAAGTAAAACCTCACCTAATTGGTTTGTTTTATAGGATGAGAACCAATCAGGGGACCGTGCGCAACACCAACGCGATGGACTTTCCTACTATTGATGTCGTTATTCCTTCTCTTGAAGTCATAATTCTTTCATTCTAAGTCGAAAGCCTGGTTTGCTGACGGTCGTATGACACCTGAACACTACTATCTAGTGCAGTTGTATCCCCGTGGAGATCGATTTCTACGGCAGCAGATGACGTTGCCTACGCCTGTAGGAGAGCGATTGTGATAACACTTGAGAAGAAGTATGATAGGTCAGTTTGACCATGGATGGGAACTATCAAAATTGATCGTTGTCCGAAACAGTAGTGTTGCAAAGGATTGCCTCACTCGTTTATTAGGGTTCGATAGCGGACATGAGGTATGAAATTCCAACAGTTGTGTTTAATGGCGATTGCATAATAAGTGTGGAATCAATAGTGCCCGGGAAAACTTACATATATTCATAGATCTACAACAGAATTTGGTGCAGCGTGTGCGGGTAATATGAGATTACTCACCTTTTTGCTCGTGTCAGACGGTGTGACCTTGTCACACGGGTAAAGAAATGGTGTACCAATAATTCAGAGGTAACAAAAGGATTTTGTGAGTTGCATATTGGAGTTAAAATAAAACAGGATAGAGAAATGGGTGCATCATGAACCCATATTTTTGTATCTAGGGCTCCATCCATACACTCGCGATTGTCTTGCAGAACACTGTCGTGACCTAACAGTTTATTCGGTCTGTAGAGGAAAGCAGTGTCCGTGCAGAGGCGATAATAAAAAAGTTGTACAAACACAAACGAGTATCGGGCGTTTTCCGATGTGGGTAGTGTTCAACCCGAGTGCATTGACGGGTTCGAGTGCATGTTATATACTGAAGGATGTATGTATCAGTGAACGACCACCACAGTACGGCAGAGAAGCATGGGTGTTGAACACTGATATCATACTGTCGATGATGATGATGACCACAACTCCATTGACCATCGCAACAGCAATTCAAGTGGTTACCTACCATTGCTCAGCCGGATTCCCGACCGGCAGACATCGACATTAAGCTTGGAGCCTCCGGCAACTTCGTAAATAAGCGAATGCTTCTTGTCCTTCAAGCGTCACCGAGCTGCTCGTGTTGACGAATTCCCCCCCGTTATGCCTAAAGAAAGAAGTGAAATCCTCTGCTGGTGCTTGTCTAAATTATTTGGCTCTATCTAGGCGAGTTGGGTCGTTCAACTGGAGTGAGTCGATAATGGTGCCCGCTTGAAAAAGTTTCACATAGTGAATGTGGCGACCGCAGAGAAATAAGCTTGGCCGCCGTCGTCCTACGAGGACGCGTGAAAACGAGACCCAAGAACAGCAAGTAGAATTCCGGTCAGGAAGGAGCTGTTTGGACTATATCTACACACCGTCAAGTTTCAGAGCGACGGTATGCGTCCTACAATCTTGGTGTTCCTTGACCTAAAGGGGGCATTCGATCCTGTCAACCGGTTCATCCTTCTCAACACGCTTGTGCAACAAGGTATGCCTCAGAAGTTCGTGAATATCATGCACTGTTTGTATTAACATAATTGTGGGTGCGTGGGAGTGCATGTGGAGTTATCCAAAAGTTGTCCTACAAGCAGTGGTGGCCAGCAAGAATGCCTACTCCATTTTTATTCAGTTTCGCCATTGATCTGGTACTGAGACGAATTCCGGTGGGTTTCCAAGACCTCCGTTTTCAGATACCTCCGAGAACCCGGAGTATGACATTGTCCTCATTTTGAAGATGAGCGGGAAGCGCAAATACTTCTAGCAATCTGACCAAAATCATCCAGCCCTTCGGTGTGTGCTTCGCATTCGAATTGCAAAATCATGCGGCGGGAAGCACAGTTTGTTACGCATGTCGGGTTGCCACATGCCTTGCCTAATTCTGATGGCGAAAAACCAGAGGTGGGCAAAATTTGACGTGGCAAAAGGGAATGAAAGACGGTACGAAAATTTCAGATGCCGTTGGTGCTGTTCGCTTTCCAGGATGGACCTCGCGTGACCCTCCATGTGCATGGCCAGAGACACTGAACGATCTGGCGGCTAACCGATGTCAGCGACGTTCATACTGTCAATGTCTATCCAGATTGTCTGACTGATTGTTATAGGTGCAGGCACCCCAAACGTTTGTGGTAGGCTAGCCCTAGTTCCTTTCGTTGCCCCATTTTTCTCCATTTCATTATAAGGCTGTATCCAAGTAAATTGATATAGTTGTACGACAGTGAAGCACCAGTTTTCTCATCTGGTGTTGCTATGGGTCATGGTGAATTGGTTGTCCACAAGAAATGAAGAAAGGAAGTTACAGTTCAACTGAACGCATGATGGAAAAAACTAGAGGATTTTCATTTTCTTGCATTCCCTTATAGGCCCTGTCCAACCGGATTATTTCGCGTCTCCCAAGAGCTGTCTGTCGCTTGTACCCAGTTGCTCATTACAGTGTTGCAACGGACAGATCCCTATACAAGGTATTCGGCGTGAACAGGGATGCAACACATCAGGAAATCAAAGAAGCATTTTACAGATTGTCCAAGCTTTATCATCCTGATGTCACAAATGAGCCGCATGCTCGTGCCAAGTTCCAGGAACTTACCAGGGCATATGAAGTTCTTGGAAACCCATCAAAGAGGAAAGAGTACGATCGTGGTTTGATTCGGCCATCGTCCTCGTCTGTCTCTCCGGATGGTACTGTTGCCGCAGACATCGACGCGGAGTCCATTCACAGTTCTACTACGGATAGTTTTTCGGCTTTCTACGTGAAGCAATATAATCGCGTCCTCAATGAAGATTGGCTCCGGAAGTCTGATCCGCAACTAATCAAAACGGCCATTGAACACAAACAGGATGAACGTAACTTCATACTAACATTGTACACCACATTTGCAGTCACTCTCACTCTTGTCTTTGCTTACCTAAAGCTGACTGAGCGACCAATTGAGCTTCTCGACCTTTCAGCATCCGACAAATCCAAGCATTAGGTTTCAGATTAAAATCCCTAGTGCGAATAGATAGCGCAAAACAAACCCGTGTCTGTCGTCTTTTCGCTTCTTTGTTCTCGTGAATTATATTGCTGGCCCGGGCCTTCCGTTTTTTCCACTTAAGCGAATTAAACGCTTACATTATGATTACGGAAGAATGGGTTAATTTCTTTATTTAAGAAGTTACCCTGTGTTGTACTAAATACCATCATATTTCAAAAAGACGTGTCAAAACGTCCCCTCATAAATTGTTCGACACCACATCACGGGTGGTACTGTGGCGCTTTAGGCAGATTTGGAAAGTGGAACTAAATCCCCTAGTACAATGGTCAAACTACAGGATGGTCTCTCATTTCGGTATGCTTTATTTATGCCATTTATATACGACTGATGTCAACGATTCCACCTTGTAACTCTTCCGAACTTACCTTGACCGGTTGGTTGATGGTCGATGACATTGACCTGTTCGGTCCCATAGCTAATGCCATGGCTTCCCCGTGCTAACTTCAGGACAACAAGACGATACACCTAGTTAGTGACCAGCAATGAGTCATGCTAAATAATTTGGGGCGTGTGATTGATCCCATTGCTGGTATCTGCCGGATTTTCCGTGTTTAGGGTCACAAATAGTCAGCAGCCAGAGCCTTTCGGGTTTCGGAGGACTAGAATGTTTGAAGAGCAAACCACTGACTTCCTGAACGTGATGTGAATGTAACAAAGAATCGGTCAATACATGTAATAAGAACGGCCGAAATGAAGCAATGAACAAATAATCTGGGGCTAACTAGAGGCAGGCTGGATATGCTCCTGTTCGTAATTGATCGAGATGACTTAGAGGTTAAGGCGCGAGCGTACTAACCCGAAGGTCCGTGGTTCGAACCGGACCTTTGCATCTCGACTGCTTCTGTCTAGGCTTGGGCAACTCGGCAATATCTTAGCCCTCATGCTCTCTTCGGGTGGCGTGGCAGCTTGGCACCGAAAGTGTGCTATGGCTGGACCATTATTATTTATTTATTTATTTAATTTCTAGTCCGCCTGTCTCGGGTCCAAATTTCGAAGCTTTGAAAATCTGTTTTTTTACTTTCAGCTTTTCATCTTTTAGTAAACCATCAATGTGTATTCTATACGACCTAGCTGTGTACAGCGCGACGAACTTTCGCAACCAACTCAATAACTTGGTCGATATGTGATCATAGTATGACTCGTTTCCGGTCACCATCTGAGACATTTTCGCGTTGTTCTCCTGTGCCTGTCATCGCATACGACACGAGTCTATGATATGCCGCATAGTGTGGGTGCGAGTGCTAGTGAAAGTCGAAAGTGCCCTGAGAAATATACTAAAATTTGAGAATTAGATAGATAATTCCTTTCCGGTTCAGAAGTACTCCAAAGCGTTCCTTAACTTCTGAATAAATTTGGGTCGATACATCTAACGGAAGTCTCCTTGAATCCACTCCTAGTAGTTGACATGCATGGCTTTGATAGGACAAGGTGCTTTTTATTCTGATCGCAACTATCCATTTGCAACCGCGAGACGCTATTAGGGCCACCAGTTTTCCCAGATTTTCTCCATTCCTGCCAAACTTAGAGCTTTAAAGTTTTCAAAACTCTGCTCTGCACAGTACACATACTGTATGTTACTAAGTTGCGAACACCAATCCTAAATAAATGCAAATATCGAGGTCTTTCACGGTATGCGATTTCGTCTTTTATTCAACCCACAGAAAGTTCACACTTAAATTCCACTATCCATCCATGGTATCGAACACAAATCTCCAAGTTGAACGGATCTCGTGGGTTTATTAAATTATATGGCTCAAGCCTAGTTAGAACGGGTCTTAGCCTTCTTTACTGTCCCCTATACAAATACTACCCCATCCAAAGGGCCTTATTTTCGCTCCCCAATTTTCCATCGAATTAGGTTAGGAAGGCATCATTAAGACAAAGACCGCTCACTGGTTCGATACACCCTTCTGGCAAAGCTGACACGTGTCGTCAGTTTTATTTCCTTGTTCATGCACCGTTTTTCTTGGGTTTCCTTAATATCCAGTTCCATGTTTATTGTATGATGGATTTACATGGTGGGGTTTTGTTTGCTCTGCACTACACATCAAGGCCCAGGACACTAATATTCACATAAAAGACGATGGATCACAGTGCGGTTTTGACTGTTTCTGCAGGATATTGTCATCCAGGAACAGCATATACTAGATTACCTGGTCCACAATAATTTATTTTCAGGTCCCGGGACCGGCTGTGGGAATTGGGTGCTCCATGACGTGGATGTATGGCACAGCACATACAAATCTTATTACAAACTTTCTTTAGGTAGGTAGCGTGGATTATAACAACTCGACCTTAGCTGTTGATGGAAATCTCAAGTCAGGAGACAAAGTGGAGACATGAATATGAATCCGCATGGTTTCTGTCAGCTGACGTAATTCTAACAGTACGTCCGGTATGACCAGCCACACATATCCAGCGATTCGAGATCACCTATTTTAACACATTACTTCTCAAATGGGACCAAGTAACGCTCCGCTTGGAAATCAGGTGAGGCTCATCGAGTTAGTCTAAAAGGATGAATCAGTTGGAGCTCACTCAACTCATTTGGATCTCAACAGAACGCAGATGTTGAACACCATCAACGTGAATAATCTTGTAAGAATTCAGTGAAACGACGGTAAAAGCAGGAGATTGTCAATGGATACCGTTCTACTGACAAGATCATAGATTGTTTGTTTTTGCTTACATTAGAGACCTGTTTTCTACCATTCCAAATGGCTTGCTTGAAACCCGTGAGTTCACAATATTTGTCATCGCTGATGAGTATATCGTGGCCATAGGCGAGGCATGTGAAACACTTTTTGGTGCGGTGAGATGGTTCGAACCCGACCTCTGCATCTCGACTTCCCCTGTCTAGGCCTGGGCAACCTGGCAGTATCCCAGCCCTCGTGGTATGGGACTTAGGCACTGAAGGGGTGCTACAGCTGAACGATTTTTTTTGATACGGCATCCAAGAAAGCAATTAACCACTCTATTTTGTCCCATCAGAAAATGAGCTCTGATCATTTTGCGTCTGAACATCGTGTCGGGCATGTTTTTCGTTATTCTCAAGGCTTTAATAAAATCTATCCGAAGGCTTTTGAGTTTAGCACGTGGGAGGAAGCGCCATGGCTATGCAATGTACCCTCTAGTCACTGAAATCCAACCCGTCAAAGGATGGAACCGATACAGATTTGCGCAGCACTGTGAGCATCACTCAAAGCTTTAGAAACGTGGTCGGGGTTTCATTTTAATGGTAGAGAATTTGTCTCCGCATGTATGATGTCCTTGTTAGTTCGCCGCTTTCTTAGAGGTCGCTTGATCGAACAAATAAATCTCACAGGGGATTCAGTTCATCTTGAATTGTATTTTCGCACGAGTCTTTTTAACTCTATTAGCCAGATATCGAAACAAACCTCATTTATGCGCAAGTGAAACAAAGCTTGAAAAATGGCTTTACTGTACCTACCTACCTCCTACCTCGTTCAGCTGTAGCACCCTTTCGGTGCCTAACTGTCATGCCACCAGAAGGAAGCACGAGGGCTGGGATACTGCCAAGTTGCCCAACCCTAGACAGGGTAAGTCGAGAGGCAGCGGTCAGTTTCGAACCACGGACCTTCTGGTCAGTAAATTCGCGCTCTAACCACTGAGCCATCTCGCCCTGTACCTTTACTGTACCTTGCAACTCGATTTTCCAAATGCCCTTTTTGAACTGATCTGGATTCCTTATCACTTGAAAATTTATAAAAGCTAGCAGCAGATTCGCCTGTTTAAACGCAAACTTAATTTTACTGCACGGATGAAGTAGCAAGGAGCTCATCACCGTTTTTTTATTTGCGACCGTAATCGTAAGCAAGCTAGAGAGCACCGTAGTGGGAAGCACGATTGGCCAATTTACAAATGTGTCGTTGATACCGATGGTGTCCGATGCATTAGCTCTATCCCTAACTGTCCCAACCAGGCGTAGTAAAATTCAGTTTACGCCTGAAACTTGGGTGAACCAGGAGCTGGACCTGCTTGATGTCCATGTAAAAAGGAGTGTATTTAGGAAAGCTGAGTTTAAATTTACCGCTTGTTTCCGGCGAGTGTTCCTGATACTACCTAATGAGCTTAACAACCTCACTTTTCATACGAAGGGCTAGTCGAATGGTATTTGTGCAAGATGGCAAATCATGGGTTGAGATCAGACAGTGAGCGCAACTGTGGCTGTGCAGTTTTTCTAGTAGGTTCGGTCGCTCGAGTGTCTGGCTCATTAGCCCAGGGCTTCAACAACCACTCCAGGAAAAATAAGATGCCCCTGGTCCTTAAACTTGAAGTGAAGATCACTTAGCTCAATCGAAACAGCGTCACGATGCGCTACTCGACTAACGTAAAGCTGTCACCGACTACCAGCGCATTGCTTGCAGTGTTGTCGAAAATTAATGAAGGTACAGAACCTTTCATTTGCTGTTCCCAGTGTACGCTTCTGTAGATCATATGCGTTTCAGTTTCTGCACCCTAGAATCGTGCTCGTAAATGAAGAGTGAATTGCTTTGCATTCGAAGGCACCATGGTCTTTTGATAAAGGCCTGTCGCCTGCAAATCCTGTCTTAGCATACTCCGGCATGCACTAATAACTGCACTTTCAGACCAAATATCCAGTAGGCTCGCTCTTTCAGCTAGGCGCCGATAGATTGGTCCACTAATACACCGAGATGTTGACGATGACGTGCATTCCGTCGGCACAAACGACTGCGAGGTTGGATTGCGCTCGATTGCAAGTATGTGACATTTGGCCAACATGCAAACATTAGTTCATCAAGGAATTTATACTTGCCACTTTGTCGTAAACAATGTCCTTTATGTGATGACACATCTGAAGACGACCATACATAGAGCTCAGAGGAAGATAAAATGCTTAATGATACGTAAAGGCGGACTGAATTTAGGAATAGTCACCAACTATTGCAAGTGATGTCATCTAAAAATCAGATATGTAGGGCTCTGATGACATCGTACATTTGTCGCCCCCTGTAGGTGAATCACATTCCAAACGGAATCAAACAGAGAACGAGTGGTACTAACAGACATAGCAGTTTTCTCAAAAAATGAATATTGGACGTAAGTTTCGTTCGTCTGTCATCGGAATTTAGAGATTTGGCCAAACCTTCGGAATATAGATCTCTCCCCAAGAAGGGGACCCACTGACCAAGCCCCACGGGCGGTCCCTGTTAGGACGCCTAATTGATACCGGACAGTAGGCGTGTGTGACGGCAGAGACTTTCGTGTGCGTTAATGCTCGTGCGGATGTGAGAATGTTTACCGTTTTTGACTTGCTGGTACGTATACCTCATATCCAGCTTAGAAAAAAGCTGGCCAGTAAGTGAGATAGCATATGTCTTCGTTTTTAGGTAATCTGTAGAGGTCTAGTTATAGTACTCCATTTACTGTCAGCTTGTGGTCACAGCAGATCCTGATAGACACCGGATCTTTTATACCCGGTACAACAGGGCAGCCCCATTTGGGGTGTTGAAATTATATCCCACATTTTTGCAATTCGCATTCGATCTTATCCCGGTGGATTTACAGTACCGTGCGGGCCTTTTAAAATTTAGCTATCGTGAGCAATGAAGTCTTATGTGTATGCGTCAAGTTTTTGTTTATGCGGCTTCAAAACAATGTTTAAGCGAAGACATGAAGAAGTTTGATTAAGTGACAGCAACAGACCAGAGAAATGGTTTACCTAGTCACGACCGAGAAAATTGGGACATGGTCCCTTAATTATGTAAAGAAGGAGGGATCTGTAAGAACAATGAAAGTGCAACGCGCAACAAAGCTGCCAGTCAGGCGCACACACTGTCCAAATGGGGACAAAATATTGATTTTCAAAGGGTCGAACAAAGGAGCGTGGTGAAATGAGTCGGTCTATCCAGTTCGAGCCCAACTAGAAGTCCATCAATATTTAGACCTACATTGCACGAGAAAAGCGGAAACGGTTATGATTTCGTGTGAAGCGTCATCAGTGACTGCAACACCAGGGCAGAACCCTGGCGCCCTATAATGAAAAATGTTATAAGTGGGGAACTTAGAGCTAACCTACCACAAACATCAGAGGGGCATACACCTCCCACTTTCCTTCAGACAATCGGCACAGAAACTGACAAGGTGAAAGCCAATTAGCCGCCACATCGTTCAGTGCCTCCAGCCAAGCACAGGAAGTGTTGCGTCGCCCGTTTCTGAAAAGCCTTCAGACTGTTCCTGTGGCAGTACCATATTCTGTCAGCGTCTAGGACAAGAAAAGCAACACTCTTCTTGGCAGATAGTAACTCGACGTGCGTAGCACACGACCCAGCTATCTTAGATTGCCGTACTGAATATAGCCCTTGCTTGAAGAGACTTCTGTGCGTCCTGCAGCATAACTTTGCACTTTGTGAGTGCGAAGTATAGGTCGAGGGACTGGATGACCTTGGTCAGCTTTCCGAGTAGTGTTAGCATTTCCTGATCTTTAAAAACGTGGAAAATATCATCTGGATATTCTGGGTTGAAAGGGTTCTCGCTGGGAGAGATGTGAAAGCGGAGGTTTTGGAGACCCTCGAAATTAGCCTCATTACATCACCAATGACGAAAGTGAACAAAAATGAATTAGGCATATGTCCTCACCACTGCTTGTATGGAAACTTCTGGATAACTTCACAGCCACTCTCATGCACCCACAATTTTGAATACAAAGGGCATATGGTATTTATTTACTTCGGAAACATACCCTGTTGCACAAGCGTGCTAAGAGGAACGAATCGGTCTACAGAATCGAACACACCTATGAAGGCAAAGAACACCAAGATTGTAGTGCTTTTATATGCCGTTGTTCCAACAATTGATGCGTGTGAAGTCACCGTCCACACACCCCTTTCTGACCGGAATCCTGCTTGCTGTTCTCGGGTCAAGTCTTCAAACACTGTCGCAGAAGAGGTCAAATAAACGACAAAGTCTAATTACAACTAAGTTCTCTGTGATTGCACTACTCAATATGAGCATCCTTTTTTAAAATAGGCACCACCATTTACTCAGTCCAGTTGTTTTGGATGGTCTCTCTTTCTCCTAGACAGGGGCAAATAAATTAGACAAGCACTAACTGAGGATTTCGCCTCCATCCTTAAACAGAGCGGGTGGGAGTTCGCCAGGACCAACAGCTCGGCGATGCTTGAGAGAGGAGAGACATACACGTATTTCCGAAGGCGTCGATAGTTCCAAGATCACTGTCCAGTGCTCGGTTGAAGACATGTAGTTCGACTGACTAGCCGAACGTTTTCATTTCAATGGATGAGGCGTTCTTCTTTTTGAGTGATGAGTCATCCGTTATTATCAGACTGTTTCACACATCAGAGGCCTTTTTCGGTTCGTCGCGCGTACTAGATGCAATAGTATTCGCACATTCCAAGAGTTTCTTCTTTCCTCTATATATTTCTGGATAGAGCACGCTTTTAGATTGTGGGAGATTGTCCCTCTCACCTGACATCTTGAAGTTCATCGATTTATGTGGGACTTGCGACCGTCAGGCATTCGTGTTCGAGCTTCTAGCAAGTTTAGGATTTTGCCCGAGATCCCATGATCAAAGTTTAGTTTAGTACTCCATAGCTAGAGCCCTCAGCAGCTTGCAGGATTGCGGATAGTACTTTCCAATTAGGGTCGATATTAGAAGACTGGCTATTGAGAAGAAACTTCGGAAGCTGGTTCTAATAAGTTGCTTCATACTAGGGTCCGGGAGCTGCTCAATGGCCATGGTGCATGTATCTTCCGCGCCTGGAAAGCGTAGAGAAAGAACAATGAACTAACATGTGATCTGAATCCACATAGATGTTCCAGAACAATCAGTAACTGATCCACGCCTCCTGTAGCTAACGGCGATGTGGTCTATCTACTTTGGCGGTTGGCAGGCATGTGGGGCGCACTATATTGCCAGACAATTCTGGCCGGCTCGGAAGTCAGTAATGCAAGGAAATAGTCGGTGGTCAGCAAACAACTTCTCAGGCGCTCGCCGTTGTCCGTGGTCTCGATTCCAGACTGAGATGATCACCCAAACGAACCCCAACAGTGCCAAATCACCCTACTGGCACATTCATACCTCCAGCAAACATAACAGCATTTTATCTCTTAGTCCGCCGGAACAAGGCGCTCAAAACGTCGTAAAAACTCTCCTTGAGAGTACTGTAGCTACAGTCCTGGGGCGTAAGCTGATACAATGGCCAGGAAGCGACCACTGACACGTTTCTGGGATGCTTTCGCAAGAGCTGTCAAGCGAATCGGCCATCCATTCACTAGAAATCCCTCAGATCGATGGGGGAAAGCAATACCAAACTTGGCAGGACCAGAAACGAGGACTTCAGGATCATCAGGGGTGCGCAATCGGAAGAGGCACGAAACCAACAAATGTACTTGGGTTTTGATCCCTCGTTTCAGTGAAACAACACACGTCGACAGTAAGCGAGTTCAGCTCACAAACGACAGAAGCCTGTTTGCTTTTTTCAGAGTGCGGACGTTAAAGGCTGCCAGGTTAACTGAGTGTCAAATTTTGAAGGATGATTTCGAAACGTCTACGGTCGTTGTGGCGGAAAAAGTCGGAGGTATTGAAGTCACAGTAGGTGATGGACGGTTCCGTTAGTCCTACGAAGATGGCGCTGGCAACAAGATAAGGAGCAGAGGAACGATTATGTGAAACAGGAGTCATCGGCAGTAACCAGTTTATGCCTACCCTACGCTATATGCAACAACTAAGGCGACTCGAAAGGGGGCACCGCCCTACTACCGATGTGACATAAGGTTGAGTGCATTTGTGGGATTTGTTGTTGTAAGTGGGCTGGGATAGTGGCAGGATGCTAAGCCTAGAGTATAGAGCAATTAGGATGCTCAGCCGAAGCATTTGGCTCAGAAGCCTACCGAAAGGCAGTAGTTGTTGGCGTGATAACACCATACTCCACATTTTTTGGGAGGCGAGTCTCCACATATGTTACCACCGTCAACCTGGAGACCTAGGTGACTGTGTTAGTCAGACCCCTAACCACTGACTGACATGACATGAAGGCCTTGAGAGTGTCACCTGTAAACTCCTCAACACAGAACGAGCTGTGGAAGTGTACAAACTGTCACACCGCCATGAGGTCCAGTTTCTTCGTGTGGATTAGCAGTTGTTGATGGAGGTATAGAGAACGTCCGTGTTGTTCACGTTTTATGCCCAGTCTTCTGTAAAAGATTGCCAATTAATCTACGATGGAATCGTTGAACCTTAGCCATAAAACTGGCTTATGGTATTAGCTTGGAACATTGAATCCTCTTTATCCACATCATCTGGATAACAAGAAGTCAAATCGCAAATTGTCAGCCGCTCATTTGCCCGAATCAGTCGCGGACGCAAAACATCGCTCATCTGCATGACAGTCGCAAGGTCAGTCCCAAGGTAGACACAAGTTCCTGCCATTTAATTTGTACTGAGCTGCAACAACACACCGTTTGCCACTCAAAGTTTGTCTAGCTTCATGGGCACCTCATCCGGGTTTCCTTTGTTAATCAATTGCAAGCAGTTATAGAGTAGAAGGGGAGTTCGTAGATCTTGAAATAGGAGGTCCAAGGCCAGTCATTAACCATGTCATAAGGACGATAGCCTAAAAACGATCACTTTTTGCGTTGAATGACGAGGGTTCCTATGGGGTGGAATGCTAATCCGTTTGGAAAGTGATGGTTAGTCTTAAGACGATTCATATCTATGGCTTTTAGGCTAAAGCGGCTGGTCCGGAAGCTCCTTTAACAGTGTTCATGGAATGGGAGCCTGAGACTGTCCGCACGGCCTATTGGACACCACTGTCAGGTCAGATTCCAACAGTTCGGTTCACGTGTGGCACAATTGTCTGTCATCATAATAAAGGCAATTTATCCAGATAATGGGGCGGCCTGGTGCAGCACATTCAGTTGCCTGGAAACATCACAAACGAGAGATTCAGCTGGGTTCCAGGTGAGTCTCTCGCAGAACCAAATTTGTTTGCAAATGAGTGTATTTCGTTAAGCACTGCAACTTGTTGAGGAAGGCATAACATGTGTACCTCACATGGGTGCGCGGACCCTTATATAGGTCAGGTCAACCAATGAAAATGTGAAATCAGCCCTTATCTTTGGTGAAAGTTTACTTCTGAAAGCGTGCATAGTAGTGTAAATTGAAAGATAAAAACATTTGGAATTTTGGACAAATGAAAAACCAAAAGGTTGCGGTAATAGTGATATTCGAACCAACCAGAGTTTTTCAGAGGAAGTAACATGATACCCAAGGGACCAGTCTTTCCTGACATTGGACGAATGGTATAGATAATCAGGATGTGGTAAATTGTGGAATCCTGAGAGGCAATAACACCGGTGCTCTTGTACTCGATGGAATTTTCGATTTAACCTGATAAAATCCTCTGAAAGACGTTATTTATTGGTGTTCACTTGCCAGAGACATTTCTGAATTTGATGACTTAAGGCTTGTTCCCCTTGACCTGGCAGAGGGGTATGAAGGAGATTACGAAACGCTTGGGTGCTGTCGGTGCTACTCGTCTTCCAGGTTGGGGACCGCGTGATCCTCACTGCGCCTGGTTGGAGACGCTGCAAGATATGGCTGCCAACCGATGTCAGTGGCGATCTTGTTGTCAGTTTCTATCCAGATTGCCTGAATGAGTGTCTGGAGGTGTAGGCACCTAGGAATGATTGTAGTAAGCTAGCACTAAGTCCCTTCCCCGTCCACCTTTATTCTTTCCTTCACAATAAGGCTTTCAGATAAATCATGGTTGTACGGCAGTGAAGCATCAGTGTTGAACACTGATGTCATGCTGTCGATGATGATGATGAATCCAGGTACATCAATGTGTCGAAAGAGGCCGCCTCTTTTCGAGGCGGTTGATCTGTTGAACCTTCCATTAAAGTTGGGGTTTATCCGGAAAAGAATCCTTTCGCTCAATCGTTTAGTTGGTCCCTGGAGGGAGGTAACTGGAACAGCTGTGTGCTATATAGAAGAATATCACGCTAGGAGACCTCGAACCATCAAACGTGACCTCCATGCAGTTGGCCAGAGAAGCATTTGGCGCAGCAACCTCAAGAAAGCCGAATTTTCACTGTTTTTTGTTGAAAGCTGGGGATGATCCACCGAAGGGTATCAGTTTCAAGCAAAGCTCGACAGGACTGGACGGAAGTGGTTTTAGCTAAGGAGGCGGTTCCTCTTATGTCTGTTATAACCAATAGTGCATAAGAACTAGTACTGTAGCGGACCTTTTCGCAATCCATTGCAATCTTACCTGTTCGTGTAACCATTGCCCACTCACCCACTCCCGACTGAGACAACAAACACTCTCTGGTAAAACAGCTTGTATAGTTCGGCAACAGTTGAATTATATATCATTAAGGAGAATTTGAATCGATGGCGGCTTTCTGCGTGCGCCTTGATGTTTTCTATGTGTTCATATTGATTTTCCCAAGGCTGACACCTTTCCCACTTGTGTAAATTATCAATAGTTGATCTGGAGTTTCTGGGTCCCGAAATACCGCACCGCTGTACACCCCACTGTCTAGATGCGTCACCTCCGCGACGACCTAAAACAGAGACAGAATAATGTGGTTTTCACTTCATAAAAGCTTCAGTGAGCATAGTCTGGGAGTGTTTGGGGAACAACAGGTGAAGAACAGGATGAAATCATTGTTAACAAGTCGATATGAAGGCAATTTCCAGATCAGTTTCTAACAAGAAGAATTCCAGAGAACTGCATCGGTCGCCTGTTTTTCTCTTAGTCTTCTCTCTCTTAGTCTTCTCTATCTGTTAGCATCTTATTTCTGGGAATTAGCTTTGAGTGCTGCTTGCTATCCGGTCTTTACCCCCTTTCCTGTCTACCAAGTTCCGAAATTTCAGCACAGCTCTTCATTGAACCATTTGAGTTATTGGCAAAATAACTTGTTGGGCTGACCTCCCTTTAAACGAACAAGTTAACTGGTTATGACACAGTACATAGATGAAAACATGTTAAAGAGTTTAGTGTCGTAATTGCCAAAAACTTTAGTGACCGAGCTGCCGGGGTCTGGATGCTCAGGGCCTCATCTACATGTTAGAGAAGACGATTGGTTGCTCACTGTGAAGATCCTATCCCATCGAAACTCATCAAAGCATCGTTTTAGCCTAAAACCGTAGAGAGTACTGGAAAGCCGTTACTACTTTGGTCAGTGTTCAGAAATGTTCAGTAAGTCAATGGCTTTTCTCGTCAGTGAATTTTCAACCTCAGCAATGTTGAACAACACAGTGACCACAGAAGGAAATATTTGACATATATCAAAGTTGATCAAATGAGTGGACCGGAGAGCGACTTAGGCTTGGTAGAAAGATGCACTTCGACAAAGATGTGTGCATTTCCAAAATGAGTAACTGTTTGGATGATCGTTCGGTCACGGTAAAAAAAACACTGTGGTTGATATCGGAGATGATGAACACGTTAGAAAAGAAACGGGAAAGAGAAGCACTGGTCTATCAAGCACCAACACACTAGTAAGACAAAAAGTTTACTCTCTGGATAGATGAAAGTATGTCGTCTTGTTCAGAAGCGTTTTGTAGTCGAGCTCCAGTGGAACGAAATCCCGATAATGCCCCTTCTTGTGGTGAATGGGAAAGTATGTTAGATGCATCATGGCACGATGGTTGTGCTTTCTCTTCTGGCTCCCTGTCCACCGGCTTTAAATTCTATCGAAAGCGTCTGAAGCGAAGCGAAACAATTCACCGAAACGAACGCGCGACGGAAGTACGTAGAAATTAGTTCAAATGACCTACGGGGTGTACTCGCACAAAGTGAATAGCTGCTGGGTAAATTGCAACAAACGGCCGAGGAATGCACGTTCACGGTTAGACCAAAAGCAGTGCTAATATAATGACGTTCGGTTCAAGAATGGTCTTTCCATTGGAAAGTTACCTGACTGTTGACGTACGGCTATTAAAACACGTGTGACGGTGGATGGGACGACAATGTTTAAATCAATCGATCATACTTCATTCTTCTAAACCTGTTTGAACGATTGCTCTTAACTCGAGTGACAGGTATTTGTGCTCATAAGGATTTGCCATTCAACGGTGGTTGGATCACTGCACACCTGTACATATTTGTGGTGACACACTCAGTTCACGAAGGACTAGATTAGCTAGTGCCTGTGACTCTCCAAGTCCAATGAAAACTCGAAGTAAGTTTGATGACCAAACTTGCGGACGCTCTTTAAGATTCATCAGTGTAAGCATGGTGGCACTACAGTGAGCATTGGTACCACACTAAAAATGAGGCACTGGTATCACCCGTTAATACTTTTGCGTTTCAGTAAAACGTCGCAATTCCTCCGCAAAATGAAATAATATGTAGGCTGGGAGTCTCAAAGACGAACCAATTTGATTGTAACGGAGAACTAGGCGCTACAGATGCAGTAGTGACCTACTTTCATTATTACAAATTTGAGCACCCTTATCCCAGATTGCCTGCTGATGACTCTCCATCGATACAGCATGGGAGTACTTGTCTCCCACAAGTCCGATTCCGCCCTTGGAAAATTACTTATTTTGGTTGTATAAGATAAAACAAACGTTGTAGCTTAATAAGGATGCTATAGTGATCTTACTATTAAGGTGACCCTAAAATGAGCTCTTAGGTTACAACAGGAATTACTGCTTTATTTGGTAAGCGTGTATTGGATAAACATTTCCGTTTTTCAAACCAATTGTGATCCGATATAATTCGGAAAAGTTAGCGGCTTTGGGCTGAGTTTGACCACTTTAGTGAATTATTACTACGGGGAAAGCAGATCCTTGGTTGAAAGTAAGCACGCCGTTAGCTGTTGCGCAGGAGTTGCGGGACCTGCTGTGAAGAATTCACTTAGTTATTAACCAGTAAGTCATCCAAATGCTACACTGACGAACCACACAGAAACACCGAAGTACTTGGTTTCACCGCTATTACAAAGCTGCATGAATCGACGGCAACCTCCAGAGTGATGCTGACACCATTTCGCCCCGTCTTTCCACAAATTCTTCCCAGCTGGTTTTGAAATTACAGGTTAGTGGAGTACTTTTTCGAAGTGCTCACCAGCATTGTGCCCGCACAAGAGTATGCGTCTGTAACAACTGACCATCAGTATCTCCGGAGTTCTCTGGGTTCCTTTAACAGAAGTTCACGATATTCTACTTGTCGGTATATTCTGGTAGACACTGTCAGGAAGGTCAGATTCCTGAAAGTAACCCCAGAACCCCCGAAACCTACTGAGACCCTAAAACTCCACCAAAATCTCAATAGGGAAGCCGGCAAGCATCCAGGCCAGTCAGTCATTCAATCAATTCAGCAAAAGCCGATGAATGTTCAGGCACGCCACAGAAGCACGACCGAATATGATCAGCATTCAGGTATCTCATAGAGGCACGATCGATGTTGATGGGTGTTCACTAAACGCCTATGAGACCGCCTGGATCACTGTCAAAAGGTGTCCTTTAAATAGCGCGGGGCCGTTGTAACTTTTGCATTCGCTTGTTGCAATAAAGCTGTTGTGTTCTTTGTCGGCGAGTCTTTTTCCGGCACTAGGCACTGGAGAGGAGACAGCAGTTAGATATAACATATTTGCGACGGGGCAGATAGATATAACACACCGCCTGAAATATCTCCAAAGGAAAAATTCGAGGTGGCTCAGATCCTGCAGCCTGGGACCGCCTCGACTAATCCACTTATCCTTGAACGATTCACTCAGAAGAATGTTACAGTCCGAACAAAGTATGAAAGAGTGTCATGCCGTCGGAACAAAACACCACTGATCAAATTCAGATCCTCCAGTTGGACTGGCGAGAATCGTGCTTACAAACGTCATCTTCCTGGGTGGTAACCTCCTGAAGGGATAGAAGACCAAATAGTGACACTGACAGAAACGATCAAGTTACGCGAATGTGATCACATAATAAATCTATCGCCTTTGTACGTGCCTCGATTTCTCCATCTTGAGTAACACTGAAGGATTCGGCTTCAATAAGTTCGGTACGGCGCTGTCCTGCCTTAGCAACTGTCCTCCCAGCATTACCGTATACAAGAAACCAACAAAACCAGGCCTGTCTTCACATGGGTTAACCGAATAGTGTGACCCTCGCTGAACACCGAATTGATGTTCAGGTTCCGTGACGACTTCACCACTCGCATCTTTGGGTAATTAGATCGACTGGAGTTTGATGACACTGATAGCTGTGTGAAAAACTTAATTTTGTACTCGTTTAGTTTTAGCTTGGAATTTTCTTTGATCGTAGGGATGTTTCGTTTTTGTTCGAGTGTCATTTCACGAAAGTAAACTGTTTCCTGCCCGATTACCAATGGGCGGTTTTGAATTACTTCTCCCGTACAGTTATTGTTTTCACGGAGTTCCTTGCTGAACAGGGTGGATTGTGTACGGATAAATACCACAGTTAAAAGTTTTGTTGTTACTGAATTACCGTGTTGTTTTCAATGTCCAGTATACTGACCAAATTCTTGTTGCTACCAGCGTAGAGGATCAGTTTGTAGTGTGCATCAAACTTGGCCACGTAGCCCTAGATTGGATGAGAAGGGACAAGAAAACATGCGTTAGACATAGTCCTCACATCTAAAGAATGATATAATTGAACATCAAATGAGTACTTTGCTTCCGCATACGTAGCCGCAACCGAAACGCACAGTCATCCTAAAAAGGAGGCCGCCTCACAGAAAGTGTACGGTATTATTTCATGCCAGAAACAACCTCCCGGAGGGAGCCACCTTACAGGATAGGTCATTTATTATTCTTTCCGCAGCTTTACTTCATGAGTATGATTACATCGTTTGTTCCGTATCTTCTGAACGGCCCTTGTGATTATCGAAAAAGGCATATCGCAAAGTTGTATGCGACCAATTGCGGATAATTCTACAATCAAGCAATTTCGATTACCTGTCATTTTTACCTGCTAGTCAGGCGACCAGCCGGATCAGGATGTCTAGAGAGGTTTCCTCGAAAACATATCCCCTTCACTGGGCATTTCGCTGCAACGAATTCATTCACTAATCGGTGCGAGCTGGCCTGTCAGACCTTACGTGAGACAAACATGGGCCTGTGCGGACGCACGGTATCCGAGCCGAAAAGCATACGCTGACGACTACAGTGCAAATCGTGTCTTCGTTCTAAGTGCCACAGAGCATCGCATTGTGATGGTACGTCTTCAAAGTCGGTGGCTATTAGTAACTCCAAAAATGTAGGTTGGTCTTTTCTTGCTCCATCCTATGTTCCAGGTGCATTAAAAAACATGTTGCGACTGTGACATGTTCAAACGAATGGTGCTGTCTGCGTACCTTAAATTATGGGCCTCGAAATGCTTAAATCGAAGACTGGCCCACCACTGTTCTATGGCTCCATCGGCCACATGAATGGCAAAACCAGAGTATTTTGCTCTGATGCGTCAAGTTCAGCTGATCTGAGTCGCCAGATCTACTGACTCCAGTGAGTCATAAACAGTATAACTGGATCCGCAGCAACTTGCCGTTCATGTGAGGAACATAAAAGTTTCCTCGGGAGTGCATTAAGTCGGAACTGAATTTTATTGCAGCTGAACCAGGGGACTGAAGTGCAGCTCACAGAATAATGAATAATTACTTCAACAAAAACTTGAAGCTGGCGTTGTTGGTGCTCATTTGGTTGGGTGAAGTGCCCCTCTGAAACGACTGGCTTCACCTCAGTAAATATGAGGTTACGTAAATAAATTTATCTAATTTGATCTATCGCATCTATTCCGACGTCAAGGACGTTCTGTCGACCAACAGGTGTCACAGGCCGTCGTGACGCCAAGTTTGCTGTGCCGTAGCCTAAAACTCAGAATCATTCTCACGAACTAATAGTCCTTAGATATTCCACTTGATTTGCATCGAACGGTATGCTAGAAAATTTCAGCCACTTCGGTTATTTAGGACAACAAATATTCTTCAAGATTATGTATGCTGTAGGACTGACATTTATGAATAGCTAAGTTTTCTAAGCAAGAAATGATTTTGTTGCCTCCGTCGCGAACCCCTAAAAATGACTCCAACTCCGATAACAAAATACAGGTGGGCCGGTCAAATTACTCTGGAGAACCGGATCCAAGGCTGGCGTCGGGCAACCAAATACGGTCCAAATAAGAAGACAGCAAACAAGCTCTTGTTCTTCGTTTGTGATCCCTATGCCTGTTCTGCTCTGCATCCGTTGCTGTCCACCTGGATCCCAACAATCACAGGAATCGTTCGTGCACACCAAACACAATCTGTTGCGAGTTGCAACCAGTTTCTGTGTGACCATTTGAACACCTGTGCAGGGCGCCATATTCTGATTGCACTACAAAGCAATTACCTGGCGTGATTGGTGAACTTTAGGCAGCTTGACCAACCTGTGACGCATTTAATCCAGTCCCATCATACTGTCACCCTCGTCGCTCGGAGCGTGTGGGTTACAATTCATCTCTCCGAGCTCACACGGACTTGGCTGCTTCCTGTCAGTAAAGGGATTTCCATTCGAAATTAACTCCTATGTAACGAATGCGAACCAGGACGAAACCCGCCGCTAAGGATGTCTCCTCGGATGGTGACGAAATGTCTGCAAGCCAATTGCCAAGCTCGACAAACAGATCAACAGTCACCTAATCAACTATAAGTGAATGTACCCAAGTTATCAGTGTTCCAACAACCCCTTCGTCGACAGTTTCAAGCTGTTGTCCACAGGACTGTGCACCTGCCTACCAGTTGGCACGACTGGGGACAATGAAGCAGGCACCGATCTTGGTCTGAGTAGCTGTTGATTCATTCGGACAGTCCGTCTGATGACGAGTAGTCAGGCAATTTCATCGGAATCAACAGTCTGCTTGCCCTTACTGAACGCTTTATAGTAACTTTGAAACGCCCAGGCCTTCCTGACTCGACCCCATCATTGCCATGATCATCCAGTGGCATTTTGATGTATAACACGTGATAAAGCCTTTCCAAGTCATCTCACCGTAACCAACGCTTACCGCAACCCCTCTTCAGGGTCTAAAATTTAAACCAGTCGCCTTGAAAGTATAAAAATAGTAAATTATGCATGCAGCGCGCCCACAGTAACTTCCTTGTCAGTAGATGTGAGCAATCCGGGCAGAACTTCCAGTGTAAAGACAGTTTTTTTCTAGGTGCATCGGGCGCACTTTCATTTTTCGACATCTAAGTACAAATCGACCTCATGCCTACTGAAACCAAATGAGTGTAGGTATACCCATCTCATCATTCACTGTCCTATTTATCGCCTTCCCATTGCAGTCATTTATCCACTCTTCCTTGCGAAGGATGAATTTTATTGCGGCCCACATCTCTTTTTGTTTCCAGTGAGCATTTTTTGATGCGAATTTATAGTGTCCTACTAGAGCTGTACCCCATGAAACGACAATCTTCGATTAGTCCCTAAGGCTTATTTCAGAAAGACAATATCTCGCGAAAGAAAACCGTTTTCGGTCGGTCCCCTCAGACTGTCCCTCTGTTCTTCTGCTGCAGTTTCTTCCTTGCACTCATGAGGTCAGTAGAATTATAGGTGAGCACGTAATGGGATTCGCTTCCACACCATGCTCGTTGAGCACGAAAGCTCCGAATTCTTCGCAGCGATGAAAAACAAATCCTCAGACCCGGTTTCTCTAGTCCTCCTCCTTGCCCACGAATTCCAGCTTTTCGAAAAAATGAAGTACTCCAGAGCAAACATCCATGTACGCAGTGTTGCGGTATAAATAGACGAGATTGAGCAAAAAAGTCGTCATTGGTACCATATAGTGATTTGGCGCAAGTCACAAGTCATTTAGAAAAGGGCAGTGTTAAACGGTGCAGTTTTCAGACGGGCTGTCAGTGGGTAGTTTCAACGTAGAAAAATTACATGATGTATTCGATGACGCCTCTGCAAAATGGTCTTTGCAAACTCCTGGATTCTAAGGAAGATTCGCCATGATTAAAGGAGAACTTCAAGGCCTTCAGGAGCAAACGTGGTTGATCTAAACTGCCATAGTGGTGACACACCACGGTGACTTAACACAGGCCGCAATCTGCTCATGTTGGTCTACAGAATAACACAACGATGAGATGCTGAGCACCACGACGTTGGACACAAGTTGGTTTTTATTTTGTGTATGTGCTTCTGAATGGAGAACATTTCAAGTCTTTTTCAGTTAGAATACATCGCTTACCTGGAAATCGGGCCATTCGATCAGTGAGCAATAGTTTCGAGTTTAAGGGTTCAAGGTTTTACCTGAAGTTTCAACTTACTTTAGTTTAAGACGACTGTCTCCGGTGACAGGAAGAGTCCCTTTTACAAATGGGCCGTAATGTTACTTCCTACGAGCGGTGACTACAGGTTTGGTTCGCACAGGCTGACATGAATTTTCGATTCCAGTAAAGGATACCGTACGTTAGCTTGATATTGAACCCCTCCAAATCAAATTTCAAACCTCACCAGGAGCCATGTGGTGACTTCTACTGATTCTCATAAGAATCAAGGAAAATGTGAGTCTCAGTTCGACCTCTGGAAGCCTTGATGCAATCCGAGCTTATTGAATGTGACACTTACTGACAAACGTTTGTTAAATTTAAATCCACATGCAGAGACTTATGACGGAACCCAGCAGGGACCCAAGTAAAGCAACCGATGATTGTGTGGGTCAACAACAAGGCGCCCGTTTTTGACCAATACCAAGGTATGACAAATATCCTTTCTAAACGAGATAAGTGATCTTTTTAGGCGCAAGACTACCTTCTAAAGGATTTTATTTAAACTTATGCCTGATTGCCAACCATGATCGCGATTTTCATCCTCACCACATTCCATCCTAATCGCAATCTGCAACATCTGGAACACCGGCTATGATCTACCAATATACACTAGATCGATACCTTTTAGTTCCACAGATTTTTACGACATTACTTACTCAAACGGCTACGTGTCCGTTCTTCCGCGGTGTGCCTCAGCATAGAATTACAACCTTCCCATGGTCCTGTGCTTTCATTTTTGTTAAACAGGGGTTGAGATAGCGAACGATGGACATAATGTCGCCAGCTGTCCAATCCGGTTGGTGGTCAAAAACTGTAATTAATACTGGCACCGACTATTGCATCCAGTGGTGGAGTATTTTTCTATTTATTCGCTGATCTTGGTTGGTCGAATGATTAGTTCGTTTATATTCACCGTTGAAATTTCATGACTCTATTCGCATGCACACCGACTTGAGGAACAGAATACCAAGAGCAGTGATTTTTAATTGAACTCACTAGGTTACCTCTGACATTCCCGCCAAAACTCTTGCTCAGGCTTTCAGCGTTAACGCGCGTTGCGTAGTCTTCCGAGCAGTCAGGGTGATTTAGTGACCGAGATGCATATTCGGTGTGATGTAATGGAACTTTTCACTTGTTTGGTAATAGAAAATTTACCGCATGAACTCAGGAATCTGGACATGGAGGAAGCTTTTGTGCAAAAAGAGGGACCTAATAATAATAACGTGAAACTCTTACGAGGATTCTGTTAAGAAAGAGGAAGCAAAACAAGATGAACGAAGATCTGTGTCATTGATCAACGTTTACCCGATAACAAAGAGTTTTCTGGCTCTCTGGTGACAACGACCCAGAAGAACTTATAGGTAATGATACCCAAGTTGTTCCAAGGCCTATAAAGTAGATGGGTTCCATTAAGTGAGAACTTGTTTTATAGTGAATAAGCACACAGTCTTTGGCCTCAAAATCAAAAGTACCGACGAATCCAGGACTTGGGCTCACAATAAACGGAAGGCGTGTGCCTTCATGAAATCAACAACCCCATAGAGGCGAGCAACGTCCCCTTCTAGACAGTTATGGCATTAAACTCCTGAAGGTCATATAAATAATCAGAAAATTACGAGGGAAATAATGTGGAACGGAATTTATCCGGTGAGAGCTATACCTCTGTTGACCTAATCGATCAGCACGGAACAAAGGATCAAACAGCAGACTGTGGATATGTGAAAACACTAATTTGACACAAACGGGTATGCCGCACCACCGTGAACAAATTTCATTATAGGAGCCTTCCCCAAGAAATACAGCAGCCATCGTTGGAAGCTACGCTCACTGAAATACTGCCCATGGCATTTTGGTTGAGTGTGGGCCCTTGAAAGTCATTTTTTGATTTGCTACGACGTATCTTTTGGCCAAAACAGCCATTCTCTATGAGTCTTCAATATGGTTGGAGTTTGAGTTCACTCACATTGCTGTCCTCTTCCAGTTCACAAAATCCCAACATGCTTACCGCACTCATCACTTGGACTCGTTATTAATTGGGCGGATAACCGGTCATCAAAACGGTTAGTTGTCTACTGGTTTTAACATCGACAGTGCTCTTCAACTGGACTCACCCGGGTGACCTGCTTAAGCGGTTCATATGCAAAACGAGACAGCGGTCGCTTGTACGACACATTTTCGCGCTCCGTAATTTCGCCCTCGCCTTCGATTAGGAAGTCGGGAAACGGCCATAGCTAATGTTCAAAGTATGGTTACAAAAAACTAGTGTAACATTCCACCTTACCTGAACCAGTGAGTTTTCTCGCCTCCATGAACAGGTTAAGATAATATTTTTTGTTGGATCTATATCTAAACCGTCGTTTCCCGCCACATATGTACCATAAATTTGCCTAAAATAGCAGACAAAGCCGGTATTTTACTCCCCTATGACAAGCTCACTCACCACAGTGAACTTCCTTGCTGATCATGCCAAACTTGGATACTGTCATCCCAGCTCGCTGAGATAAAGATTGGTAGATAACGACGATCCTCTTTGCCTCGCGGGTGATATGCTAAGGCTGTGATACGGCTTGTGTGTCCCAGAGACTCGAATGAGTGGATTCTGTGTTTGAAAAATAAACGTTTAAGTTGATTAGCCGACCGCACTTTGGCTGCAAGAGACGACATTCGTTGCTCCAACCTTTCTCATATACACGTATGTATGCATCTTTACCACCAGTAATGAAGCGTCTGTTGTCAAAAGAGATGGACAAGCACAAAATGTGATTCGCATCCTGTTTACCACGGTCATCGTTTTCGTCTTCTCGAAACACATATTCTTTCCAGATGGCTTTCAGTGCGGTTCTGCTTGATGGTAGAGTATAGTTCCACAGTCGGACAAAGCCCGAAGCATCTTCACGAAAGAATTACAGGAAAACTGATGGTCACAAACCTACATGAACACAGAATACACTGCACCTCACTCGATGTGGCTGACGGTATGTTGTGGAAGAATCTAATATCAGTGCACGGCAGAGTTTCTCCAGGGTCTTTAAGCCTAACTGTTAATCCGGTTTTCCTTGTACCATTCAAGTGAAAAAGCTACAAGTAAATTATACTAAGTGATCTAATCGGAAACTTACACGGATATCTCCATTAGCTAACCCGACGGCACAGAACGAGTAGTCTGGTGAAAGGCGTACAACCATTGCCTCCGACTCCAGGGATCTTGATCAGCTATCGGATATCGACCTAGCAAATCTTACTGCGTCGTATCCAATCGAGCCGTTTCGCAGGTATGCCAGTCATCGTTCAGCGGCGTAAATTCACGATCTCCTTCTTTATATTTTTCCGTTTTGGGAAATTCAGTGTTAACTTCATTATCGTCAGCAATCTCTTCCTCGGACAATGGGAATGTTGAAGTACTTGAAGACTCATCGCCTGAATTCATATGGAGAGCTGTAGATAGAAACCAGCTACTGTCATGAAAACCATCAATTTCAGTGCATTTCCCCCTATGATAGATACACGGTTTCAAAAAATCGAGGTTATATCTGAACGGTAGTCTCGCCGAACAAAGACCATTCGCGGGGACAGCCCACTTGGTCTAAATTGGGGGTAAAGTCTCTTTTAGCAAAGTTTTCCCTATCGACCATTTATCATAACCATTGGTTCAGCTGTAGCACCCTTTCGGTGCCTATCTGCCATGACACCCGAAAGAAGAACGAGGGCCGAAACACCGCCAGGCTACCGAAGCCTAGACAGAAGCAGTCAGGACGAAGAGGTCGGGTTCGAACCACAGACCTTCCGGACAGTAAGTTCGCGCCTTAACCACTGAGCCATTTCGAGCCACCGGCCGCATGAGCAAGGAAAAACGTAGGTACCTTAAATGTCTATAACTAAACGGGCGGTGCATTAAAATTATGGCCTTTCTTCATGTGACCCGCAATAAAACGAATGATTCCGTATAAAGACCACTTCTATGTACGGACACCGTCACCCTGGGTACAAAACTTGATTCCGATTACGCCCTCCAAGTCAGCAAAAAGCATGACAATCCACTATTTCCGGAGAACTGCTATCCATCTGAGCTAGCACAACTACTCTCCATAGAAAATCGGCAGTGTACTGGTAGCGAACGTGGACGAAGTACGACAACATGTGAAAGTAGCTATGCTAGCGGTGTTCAATGCTGTCAAACCGACTTCTCCGATACGATCAAATGAACACTGGATGTCATCCAGATCGCTAGTCCTGATCCATACCACCAGGTAACGAGTACGACGAGACCCTAAAACACCAAAAAGTGAAGAGCCTAAGGAAAGACCGAGAGCTCTGTTGGACGTTGAATGCCCTGGAGATGGAGAAGGCTTTTGCTGCCAGGAAAAGGCTGTGCCCTATACCAACTGATTCGATCGGATAGCCTTGGGAGAGAAACGGCCAGTCAAACGATGAATGAAAAGAACCGGCCCATCAACTCACTCGCAAAAGCGCCGACTGAAAAGGCGGGTCAAGCACTTGGCTAGCCTCCCCACAACGCAGCCCCTGGAGACTGGGTATAAGGGTGAATGGAATGTAAGCCTTAATCGAAAAATAAATAAAGTGAGAAATATGCCTGCTGAAACGTGAGAAGTCACCAGGACTGGACGGCCTGTATCCAGCTATCTTCAAAAATGGGGAAATCTGGTCACGCATTTGACAGATCTTGTTAGAGCTATATTGAGTGAAGAGAAAGTGACTGTAGAATGAGGCACATCGAGAGTTATTCGTGTCTACAAAAATGGTAAGGGGACGTTATGTGAGAACCACTGTGACATTAGCCCGGTGGCTGTGGCATCGACGGTGCTCTCTGGTCTTATCCTTCGAAGGTTGGCTGAATACAGAGGACAGGCAGATCCGTGGGAAACAAGCTAGATTCCGCTCTGGAAGAGGATGCACAAATCACGTTTTCAACCTCCGACAGGTTCTGGAACAACGACACTGCCCCCAGCAAACTATATTGATTGTCCTCCCTGATTTGAAGGCGGCCTTTGACTCTGTGGACCTTCAGGTACCATGGCAGTATCTATGGAGCAAATGTGTGCTCCATTAATTCTTGACCCTCCTTAAGGCACTGTACGCCAACTCCCGCGGACGTCTGGTCTACAGAATGCTCTGGCCTAAATTCACTACATCAAGTGGTGTCAGACAAGGCCGTCCTTTTCCATCCTTACTATTCAAATTCACAATTGACATGACCATGGAAGACTCAAACCCAGCCCGTGATGTTTCTGAATTTGAAACGCTTCTAGGGAATCCGCTCACACATTCAAGTGCACAGAGGACACGGTTCTTTTTGGATCTGATGCTGTCATGATGTAAACAATAGTAAATAATCTAAATAACTCCTACTCACACTTTGCCGTGCGTTGCACTCTTGTAAAGTGTAGAGTGCTGCTTAAAGACTGGGTGGGTTCAGACCCGAACCTTGTGCTTGCGGATGAACCGATTGAGGTAGCAGACAAATTCGTCTACCTAGGTAGCTGTATCAGTCCCGGTGGTAATGTGCCCGTATGCCGGCCGACCGAATTCCTCGAACGGCTCTTTTCGCACAACCAAGTGAAGGGTAGAAACGAGCCAAGGAATGTCGAGCAGTGACTCGGTAACAAAGTATGGAACCCAGTACCAGCAAACGCAGCTGCGCTGGTCATTGCCTTCTCCTTGGTGGGAGATCCACAGGACGGGGGATACATCAATGGTTAGACATTGTTAGACATCGTCCACTCGGACGCATGAACCCAAACTGTTACCCTCAATGCATAACTTTCCATCCCAATCTCCAAGTCAAAACTCTATTGGCACTCCTGTATCCACACATCAGTTATATTAGCTACCGTCTTTCATGCGTAGCTGTCTACTTCCATATCCCCAAAGCATCGGCGAACGAAACTGTGACAGCTATAGACACTGCACAGCAAGTACGCGGTTTTTAAGGCCGATGCTTCTGCCGCTGCTAATAATGATAACGTGTATCCAGCGTGAATCCCAGGTTTGTGAAAAGGATTTCAACATACCAAGCAGGCGTGTTTGCACTTCTCGAGTTGAGAGCTGCACAAATTCATTACTTCTTCAGAAATTAGCAATATGGATCATTTTGTATCCTGATGCGACTGGAGTGAGGATTACCACTACCATCTGTTAGATCCACCTGATAATCTGTTACAGTAATGCACGCTCGAGAAAACACTTTCGTGGGAATCGAAGATGGAGTTTCCTCAATGGAGATTGTTCTTCTAAAAAGGTAAATAGTAGGAACCGTATCCCATGGTTCCTGCTTTGGAATCTCGTTTGTAGCCAAAAGGATTTCAACGGCTTATGTGAAGACGGAATCGAATTTTCTACTTTATCTTATGCGACCGCTCCAGATCTTTAATACGGCTCCATATAACTGATTCATACATGCCAGCGCAACATGGCAAATTTGAATAATGGTCGCCAACCCCTATCATCTAAGCCATTAGAAATTCATTTTCTCCAGCACGCTAAACGTAAACAAGAGCAAGAGAACACCGTAAGTTACCACAAGGACTTGTTGTTAAGTAACATCAAGGAAAATTGCGGAGAACCCAAGAATTATTGGTTTGCCACGTGTTGCTCCATATTCTTCAACGCGAGCTGACAGATACACGTGGCCAGATTACGAAAATGACATCCTAAAGGACGTCAGTTGTCAGAAATTTTGCAAGCCAGGCAGCCGGAGATTTGAGGCCTGGTGCAACGATGAGGATACTTCAGAGAGCTTCAGCATCTAAGAAACACAAAGTGTTCTTAACGCCTCACAAACCTTTTTTCAGAATAAATCAAGATCACTGTATGCAGGTTTTAGACCCTTACTTGGTAATGACACAAACATGTTGTAAGAAGCATATAGTTATTTTTCCAGACGATTTACAAACCAAAAAGGGTTTCTCTATCATGGCTAAACCTTTACTCCGAAAAGACAGAGGTATTGGAGAGGTTTCCTAAAGGTCTTTAAGATCTTCAAAGAATTCCGCTTCCCTCGTTAAGCTCAGAAGACTGCACAAGCTGAAGGGTCACAAGTTAACTGCTAAGAAAGCAAGAACAAGGTCCCTACGATGAGAAAACGTCTTCTACCCCAGACCAGTTGATTCTCAGGATCAATTACCAAATTGTTATGGCACCAGAATCCGTTACTAATATGGAGCTCTGGCCTCACGGAGTGGGATAACGTATCTACGGAACTACCATGATCAGAGAGACGCCCCGTTAGAGACATCCCTGAATATTGTTGTCTCCGTAACCACCTCCTTCTTCTAGCCTACCCAGCTTGTTTCCCACCTTTCTTCCCAAACCTGATTGCATGATTACCACTTGCAGTGCCACTCCACTCTGTGGAAGATTAAAAGTAAAACGTTTGAGTTGCTGGTTCTGACAGTGTTATATTTTGTGGAACCTCCTTCCTGAAACATAGACTGATAGCAGAATGAATTGATACACATTCTTTTTGTCACAGCATGGTGATCCTTTGCTCTCCTCGACTCAATAAACTGGACAGGCCATCTGGCCCAGTGACACGTACTACAAAAATGTCTTGTTCTGCCCTGTCTTTAATACTTGGAATGTAAAGCGTCGCGACCAACGATGCTGTGCGCATAGACAGGATTAACACACTGTTCAGTTCGCTTATAGATTTTCCTCAAGGGGAATCATCATCATCATTATTATCAGCTGTAAGAACCGCATACTTATCGTACACTGGTTATAACTACCGCAGTTTCGTCCACCGATAATTTGGGGAGGTGAGGTAGGTAGCTGCGTATTGGAGGCGGGAGCTGATAAATTGGTGAGTAAATACAGAACTGACAGTGGACGTTTAAGTGGGGGGATTTGGAAGGAAGCTATGCATTGAAGGCAATAGCTTGGATGCACGAGCGCCATTGAGGGCGCGTCAGGGCCATGTCTAGCAATGTCTCTAACCATTGATGTGTCTCGTCTCGGGGTCCCCATTCAGAGAGATGGCAATGACCAGCGCAGCTGAGTTTGCTGGTAAAGTCTTTCATACTTCGTTGCCAAGTCATTGTTTGACCTCCCCTGGCTCGTTTCCACCCTTCGCGTGGTTGTGCGAAAAGAACCCTTCGAGGAAGTCGGTCGACTGGCATAGGCAGCATGTGGCCAAGCCAGCGCAACCTATGCAGCGTGACCAGTTCATCTATCGTTGGTGAGTCATTTCTTCCGAAAACTATTCGACGTACTTAAGCATTGCTGATCCGGTGTTCCCACCAGACTCGGGCAATGCTCCGAAGACATCGATGCCACGGTTGTTTTCACACAGCGTCCGCGTACCCTCTTTGAAGATAGGGACAAATGTCGACATGCCCATTCTGCAGGAAATTACTCTTCACTCCATATCGCCCCAGTTAGTTTTGCTAAATGATCATCAGGGCTTCTCCGCCTTCATTGAACAGGGCTGTATACAGAACGTCCCGTCCTGGTGCCTTCTCACGTTTGAGTACGGATATTACGTACTTTATTTCTTCTGACGGGTGACTGAGGCCTAGATTCCACTCGCCCGTATACACTATCTCCACAGGCTGTGTTGCAGGAGGCCAGCTAAACTGTTCTTCGAAGTATTCGGCCCATCCTTCCAGTCGACGTTTTTGCAAGTGAATTAGTGAGCCATCTTTTTCACTGACCGCTGCTTTCCTAGGGCCAGTCGATCGCATCGGGTGATATAGGGCACGACTGTTTCCGGTAGCAAAAGCCTTCTTCTTTTCCCGAGCTTTCGATGTCCACCAAAGTTTTCGGTCTTCCCTTAGGCTCTTCACTATCGGGCGTTTGAGGGATTTGCGTGCGCCTTCGTACTCGTTGTCTGCTGGTATGGAGTTTCTGGTATCAATCATGATTAGCGATCTCGGCCATATCCAGTGGTCTTGCGGTCGAATCGGAGAAGTCGGACAGACAGTACTGAACGCCGCTACAATAGCTCCTTTCACATTTCCCATGCTTTATACACGTGCTCACTACCAGCACAATATTGGTTTACTGTGGAGAGTTGTTGGGCTAGCTCAGATCGATACTGTTGAGCTATGGTAGTTCTCCGAAGATAGTGGATTAGTATGCTTATTGCTGACTTGCGAGGGCCTGAAAGAAAGCAAACTGTCAGGCGTGTACGCACCTTGGCGTGATCGGAATCAAGTGGTGTGCCCCGGAAGGAACGGCAGTCTTGAACTGTAGTGCTCCACCGGTGGCTGATGGTCACGTGATCCAACTGGGTCCACGGTCGATTTGCAGTTGGTGGGCGCCAGGTTGCGCGGTGCGAACGTTTATGCTGAAAGTTCGTACTGGCCAGAAACAGTACATGATCAGCACACAACTGGAGGAGTTGCTTTCCGTTATATGTGTGACGGGCTTGGACTCAGAATTGGCCGCCCAAATGTGACTCCAAGTAGCTCAGAAGGGCCATTTGACATTCATATCGCCCGCAAGGATCACAATGTCAGTACTTCTTTTTCGACAAATCATCACGCGGATAACTCTCGATAGAAATTATCTTTCTCAGCATCAGAACTGCGGTCCATTGGGGCGTACGCCGACGATACAAACAGTCACCGATTTTTATGTCGAGGCATCGAGCTGGATAACCAAACAGTACAAAGGCGACTGCTCACTGGAATCCAATCCAACAAAGCGCGTTCAGCTCTGGATCTGAGTGCAACTCCCACGCCATATATTTCAAGACTCATCTCTTTTGGATCACCGGACACACTGAGAGTGAATTGTGGATGAGCTGAATTCGTCCTTGGCGTCATGAGATGTATAACCATGCTTGGGTCTTGTATGCTTGCTTCGGAGACACAGCATAGATCAATTTTGAGGAGTGTAAGGTTTCAGCGAGCATTGCCTGTCTTCCAATTCGACATAGCGCACGGATGTTAAAAGCTCCTATGTAGAAAGGATCTCGTGGATTTAGCAAGGCGTTATTTTGTTTATTGTTAGTGGGCAGCAGGGAGTATAAGGCGCTTTGGTCAAATGGCCCAGCAAAGTTTACTTGTTTGCTGGGAAGGGGTTGGGGAGGGACGTCGGTGGACAAGGGGAATAGGATATAGTGAAGCGGCAATTCGTGAAACCAGAGGGTGTCTCCCGTTGGTTCTGAATGATTGGATTTGTCGATTGAGGGTTGAATGGAAAATCTTCTGTGACCTTAAAATTGTTCCACTGAGAAACATGTTCTTAGATATTCCCGCATTGGACGAGACATTTGGTGCGGCTTTCGAGTCTTCGATTTTGATTTCAGCTGCGCGCTGCCTAGACAATATATAAATGAGTTGTATAGCTTCATAATACAAGCTGCTTCTTTTTTCTTCTGGAACTTCAAATGTGAGTTGAAATCGCAGTAACTTCGTTGTACAAGTCGCACAAGTTTGCGGACCATTCTCTGACGATTGGATACATAAAGAATTCGGATATTCATATCTTTCTGTCCAGCAATAGTGAGTTTTCTGAGTGTCGTAGCTGCCCTTTTTCCCCAGCTACTGCGAAGTCCCATCAGGCAGTGTTAATATGACCGTCCTGTTAGTCTGTGGGAGTTCTTTAGCAATGCTGGGCCGGTCTTCGTCAGGTTTGAGGATTAGGCAACCAAGCTTTATAGAAGCCAGGGTTAGCACGGCGGTATTACCCGATTTCAGAATTCTTTCTGAATTTTCATTAGGAGCTGAACGTTTTCCGATGTTGCTGTCCAGGTAGTTGATTGAATGATTCTGGAACAATGAACATACTGATATCGTTCCGCATAGTAACCATAAGCCAACGTCTGAACACTCATCTTTATGCACTTTGTCCAAACGCATCTCTGACGTCAATAATGCGTTTTATTTTTTACCAAAGGCCACTCCTCTTAACGTCTTCTTCCGATACACTGTGCAAAATAACCGCTACATTCCATGCATAGTGACCGAGTATCATTTGCACCAGTGTGTTATACCTACGAACCGCCCCTTGCGCTGTGCGTGTTGTCTATTCGCACCAACCCAGGTTAGCCTATGACATCGGCTCATTTCCAAGCCTCGTGAGCCCGCTTCCAACTTTGATGTCTTTTACTCGGCTTTTGTTCCTTTCATCCACACTATGCTGGTTGGTGTCTCTTCTGAGCAGTCATTTGTTGTTTCCATGAGCTTTAGTTGCACCTCTGATTATGTCGGGCCGTATGCTGCACCGTGTCTTGCAAAGCACGGTCCCGTTAAAACAGAAGTCTGCTTCTTGTAACCAAACGTTTGCAAGCTCCTTTGCAAAACGGACGAAGTGACTAGGCTAGAAGCCAAGCAACAACCTGATATCTTTAGTATCAACTAAACGCAGTTGTAGGAGAAACCGAAACCCATACCCATGGATACCAAACAGTCGACAGTGAGATTAGTTAGTTTATGTCTAAAGCTGGTGGGTCGTAACATGTGCTTCTCGGTACAGCAGTCTCAACTTTACGGTAGAGGTTGTCCTATGCCACTTAAAGTACTTAAACCTGAACGGTTTGGAAATTCTGACCGTCAATTGCAGTCCAGATAAGACTACCATGAAGTAGATTTAGGTGCTCTTTGTGGTGGCATAAAAACCACGGTATCATCATGAGCGGCATGAACTTTCCTGGTATAGACTGGCCATTCTACTCAAGTTTTCCAGGAGCTAACGACTCCGAAGTGCCATCCCCTTACTCAGTCACCTACCACAGTCTCAACCAAGTAGACGCGCCCTGTACAAGACTGTTAATCAGACATTCGCCACTTGCTTCTTAGGCAACGCACAAGGAAAATAGACCGTGTAGATGTGCTTTCTCAGACTGACAACAGCGATTATTTTCAACGTCCTCACTCTGAAGCGATTAGGACAACAAGCTTCTCTTGCCCTCACACTGGACTCGCTTGACATTGATGTGTGCTGAATCAGAAACACAGTGGTTGAGACAACCGCCCCATCAATCTCCACTCGCTTCCGGCTGCGCACAGCTGGGGATCCAGAGGCTGCTGCGGCAAGATGTGCACGGGTTGCTATCATCCTAAGTCATCGAGCGGAATGATCCTTGTTTGACTGGATATCTGTTTGTAGTCGCCTGTTTGCCGTTTGTCTAGCAACGTCTGTGAAGAAGTCGCACAACCGGGAAGTTGATCGATGTCCGTTTGTCGTGTCTGCTTACGCCCCAACCGACTGTAGCTCTGAGACCATCAAAGACAGGTTTCATAATGCCGTGATGCCCCATTGAAGCGGGCTAAAAGTTCATATATCGTTGTGATTACCGGATATCTGAATGCAAAAGTGGGTAGGCTTAGCGCATATGAGACTGGAGTAAGTGGTCGACATGGATTGGTCTCGGTACGTATGGACAATGGTGAGCGGTTGCTTCAGCTGTGTGCTGACCACAGGCTGTTTTTACGCAGAACTAACTTCCAAAATAGCCGAAGTCGTCTGGTCACATGGTGTTCTCCAACGGCGTGCCGGCTACGGACTAAAAATAACCACATTGCCATCAGCTACCGGTGGCGCGGCTCAACAACTGACTGGTGCTGGTTGTGGAACACATTTGTGGATTCCGACCACGGGCTCGTCCGGAATCGTTTCTCCCTTTGTTTTTCAGGATCGCGTAAGGTGCGGACAAGTCGCGTAGCAACTGAGAGACTGGCAGATCCGGACGTTAAACGAACTGACCGGAATCATCTTCTGAGGTCTCTTCCAACTGCTCCACCATCAGGTGTGGATTCGTAGTGGGACGAGATTGCCACATCTTTGCACAGTGCTGAGGGTTTTGCCTGTGGCACGGCGATGCCAGGCCCACTCAAGCACTGGATATCAGACCGAACAGCGGCACTGTTTAACTTTCGGGGAAATTTCCGAGCCGGTTCCGACGAATCATCAGACGACGAGTGAGCGTCGACCATCAAGTCTGGTAGGCACGGAAAACTAAGGAAATGGAAGAGGCCCAGAAAGCCGGGAATGCCCGAAGATTATTTTAGCTGATCCGCGCGACCGGTCCCCGGAAACCACCTGTGAGCGAAACCATAAAGGATCATAATATAAAAAAATCGTTAGGCTGTAATACCCTTTCGGTGCCTAGCTGCCATGCCACCCGAAGGAAGAATGAGGACTGCGATACTGCCAGGTTGCCCAAGCCTAGACAGGGGAAGTCGAGGCAGAGGTCGGTTTTGAACCACGAACCTTCCAGTCAGTAAATTTGCGCCCTAACCACTGAGCCATCTCAGCCCTACAGCTGAATTAGAACCCTGGATGGCGAACGTGGAACCATCTAAGGCCTCGAATATTTATGATTGAATATCCTCTTTTAAGCGCTACCGAGCTTCTGATCCGGATGTCCTCCCACCTGCGTCGTTCAAAGATGGGAGTGAATTCCTCAGTCAGCGTTTGTCTGATCTGTTTGCCTGCATTTGGGAAAGGGAGACTGTCCCAGACAGTTGTATAGACTTGGTGATAGTGACCACTTTCAAAAAGGGGTTCGTAGTGAGTGTGTTAACCACATAGGGATCAGCTTGACCACAATCGTAACGAGATACTCGGCATCACTCGTGATAAAATAAAATAATAATCGTTCAGCTGTAACACCCTTTCGGTGCCTACCTGCCATGCCACTCGAAGGAAGCATGAGAGCTGCGATACTGCCAGGTCGCCCAAGCCTAGACAGGGGAAGTCGAGGCAGAGGTCGGTTTCGAACCACGGACCTTCCAGTCGGTAAATTCGCGCTCCAGCCATTGAGCTATCCCGCACTGTGTCAGGTGCCAGAACAACGTTATCCATACAAACAAACCCACGCTTTTAGTATTCCTGAATTTCCAATGTGCATTCGACTCAGTTATCTGGTCTGTTCTCCTTGACACGTTTGTTCATCAAGAAATGTTCCGGAAGTTTGCGAACATAATACGTTTCCCGTGCTCTCGGACTTCTAGACGTGAGAGTATGCGGAGAGCTCTTCAAAAGCATCCGTATACAAAGCGGTGTGCGGGGTGCCAGTTTGTATCTAGTTTCGTATTCGATGAAAAACGAGACGAACGCTGGGAAGTCTCCAAAATCCCGGTGTCCAGATAGACGCTGACGAAAACCTTGTCGGTCTGGAATATGCAGACAGCATCGTTCTTGTGTGCGAAGAGAAGGAGGAAGCGCGGGTGTTTTTGGATGACCTGATCAAAGCCATCTCGTCCCTTGGTACGCACTTTGCACCTAAAAAGTGTAAGGTCATGCTCTTGGACATGCGGTCACTGAACACGCCACACTCGAAGTTGTGGAGCGTTTTACGTATCCTGGAAGTTGTATTAGTTCTGCTTGTAGTGTGGCAGATTAGATCAATGCACGAATCTGCAAGGCTCGGGTGGCGTTTGCTAATTTGAGACACCTATGGAATCAAAGCGGAATATCCCTGAATCTCAAGGGACATGTGTATCAGGTTACAGTGCGGGCTGTTCTTATATGGCTGACACCTGGCCTGTTCGATTAGTGGAACTGAGACGTCTTCAAGTTTTCGAAAACCGTTTTCTCGGAGCCATATCCCGTGAGCCTTGGTGTCGGCGAATCCGTAACGGGGCAAATAGAAAGCGAGTATTCGGTTGTACAACAAGAACTTCCATGAAAGAATGTGTCCAGCAGCAGAAGCTGTGTTGGTTAGGCCATGTATTGCGCGTGCCGAAGCATCGCTTGCCAAAGAGAATGCTGTTTTTCGTGTCCAATTTAGATAGGTGAATCCGGATGATTGGCCCATCTTTGGTCCGGCAGGGGGATATGAAAGAGGTTACGAAGCGTCTGGGTGCTGCCGTCGCAACTCTCCCCCCAGGATGAAAACTGCGTGATCCCCACTGTGCCTCGTAGGAGACACTTCGGCGCATGGCTGCTAGTCTATGTCATTGGCGTTCCTGTTGTTAGTTTCTATCTGGATTGTCTGAAAGGATGTCCGGAGGTGTAGACACCTCGAAATGATTGTGGCAGACCAGCACCAAGTATCTTACCCGTAAGCTTTTATTTTTTCTCTTCAAAATAAGGCTTTCAAATAAACTATGGTCGTACAGCAGTCTATGATGATAAAACTTCAAAGAAGCCTTTGAAGTATGCTTGTTTCCTTCCTGCCTTGGCGATTCCAGCGCTTCTTGTTCCTATGAGGATATTTCGCCCACTAAAAGTCCGGTTCACGCAGTTAGCCCTCCCATGGACAAAAGTTTAACGATTTATGGCTGCACCGGATGGAATAGCATATTTCGAGTCATTAGGTTCAATCTCGTTGGATTACATGCGATCGGAACAACTTCGTTCGTCTTTTCGGACTCCCTGGAACGGTTTAGCTATCAAGATAACTCCAAGAAACTGTGGCGGGCTCCTTTCTCTTTGCATCCAAATACATGGACGTGCTGCTTTTGGTGGCAACATCAAAAGACTCGTTTTGGTAGACGATTGCGCCCTGAATTTGGCGAGATTAACATGGTTTATTTGACGGTGACCGCTTCTGCTTTGTGTTCGTGCTAACTCCCAAATTGTCCGCGGTCAGCATGGTCAACTCGGTGTAAGTAGGATTTTCAGGTGGAGCGTCATCGGATTCATGTCCTACTTCGGGGTCAATTATGACGACTGCATCCTCAATCACATCGACCGCTTTGGAAAGAGTGAAGTCAAAGGCCAGTGATTCAGAACTTTCAGAAGGATCGCTTGCGATTACCTTCACCAAGGCTGCCTTCTGAACTATGAGCAACGAGATTTGTTCCTTGTATGCTGGCTGGTCAGTTGTGTTGGGACTTTCGCCGTGGTCTGTGTTATCAACGTCGACGTTTAGGGCTGAGAGATCAGTGAATTTTTCTGCATATTCCGGCACAGCTGACCTAAGCCACCTTGAAATCCGTGGGGTGCGTGCGAATTGTACTGATGGATGTCTCTGCTCCCCTGAAAAAAACAACCGACGACAATTCTACGTACGCGATTCGCTTCGTGTTTCATAGTTTTGCTAAGGCGGAAGCGTCATTGTGACTGACATTCAGTGGGTCTGACGCGCCTCAGTAGAAGAAACAATCTGGTTTCCCGGTCGGTTTCACCAGTGTGCCTCTAAGTGCTCCGAAATCCACGGCTGCTAGCGGATTAGCTAAAAGTTTATGATAAGTTGTTTTAGCGTTGAAGTTAGGCTTGTTTCGCAATTTCCCCTTAAGTCCGATGCGACTCCGTCCTCGTGCCTCCAGATGGTGATACTTGCATATGCGTCTAATTTTCAGAAGGGTCTTTTGAATACTTGGGGTCCAATCCAGGGTTCTCAGTACGACAGCTGGAGGACAGAGTGAAAAAACCTTGGGGTGCGTTTACTTTGCTCGCAACATCTTCCTAAAATATGCGTATCCAGTTTTTGCAAGAGCAGCAAGAAGTAGCGATGTTGCTAGTTTTTTGTTGTCGTTTTGTAAAACAAGCCCCCAGGACGAACATCCTGAACTATCTCATTCATCCACCGACCAGTGGGGGATATTGACTATTTCTGTTCAGTCCACTACACCCTTTGTGTTCGACTACTAAAAAGACTTTGAAATAAAACCAGTTTGTCCCCGAATGCTCCGATTAAAAGGGAACATTTAGCTGGACCAAGGTAGGACAAGTTGTTCAAGCAAGACAACGAGCCAAACGCACCAAGGCCGCGATAACAGACAGTCTGCTTAAATCCCGCGCGTAGTAACTATACTTAAGCGACGCTGATGTGACAGATTCGACAAGTTCGTTGGTGTGTGCAAAAGT
This sequence comes from Opisthorchis felineus, assembly GCA_004794785.1. Classification (NCBI taxonomy): domain Eukaryota; kingdom Metazoa; phylum Platyhelminthes; class Trematoda; order Opisthorchiida; family Opisthorchiidae; genus Opisthorchis; species Opisthorchis felineus. Next base: position 283,584 of record SJOL01010039.1, read on the forward strand.
AAGTCAGAAGTTCCTAAAGATGGGTGCTTTGGTGTCGTTTACTGCCGGGTTCTCCAGATAATCACCTGAAGTCTGAGCAACTGAAGACGGTATCTTCGAGATTTGATGGCTAATTATGGAGGTCACAACCGATAACTTCGTGCCAACGGTAGTTAATTTCACCGAAAATGCATGGGCTTTGAAGTCATGCATTTTATAGAAAATCAGGTTTGTCCGAAATCTTGTTTGGACCGTATGTTGCTGACGGCTGTTTGTACAAGTGAGTAAAATTTCAGGGTCACAATAGACCGCCGATTCAAATGTAGGCAATGGAAACTGGACTGTATCCCCGACGAGCCCCAGACAAAGAATGGCCCCATTGTAACCCCCTTTATATGACCTTGAGCTTTTTGATATACCAGTACCTGACTTGAACCCGTAGTTTCGGTTTCGGTTCGAATATACACTTGTTGTTGCCACGCTCCGGTCTTCTCTCCCGCATCACCCAACCTGTGCGAATGCGTGCTTCGTGTGTGGTGTGGATTCAACAATACCAATCTCCATATACATTCAGTTCAGAACCGACGTACGCCATCACTTCATCCTCGCGAACGTCGAATACCGCTGACCTCCTGACATCCCAAGCTACACAGCCACTTCGAAATAGAACTCGACTACTAGGAATAAATCCAAAGTTTCTCTGAAACCATATTTCGGACGAAGGAAATCCTAACAAATATTTAGCATTTCACGTCATTTATTTGGAATCTCGGAATCTCACCAGACAGTTGCGGGTCTCTTAGAAATTGTTTAAACGTACAGAAGTTGCACATTGTGCGAAAAATTCATGCCTTTACTACCTGTCATGGCCCCTCACGCCAATCCTTGGATGTACATCGCACGTTCCTCTGAAACCATCGTGTTCATTCCTCCTGTGCATCAGCGGTTATACTCTTTTCTCTTCTGACTTCTCATGAGTAGCGTGATGTAAGCCCGTTAATTATAGCGCCGTTTGATTATCCCTGCTGCTCATTTCTCCGCTTTCGCTCCCACTTAACTTCTGTTTATCATCTGGTAACCGATGTCAATATTCTGTTGTTCACCCTTCTTTGCTTGCAAGTTCGTTTCAGCTCTACCTATTTTCGAGCGACTGTTATGACGGAAAGACGGATCGACCAGGGATCAAACTCAGAGCTGCTCGAATGGTAGGCGAGTGTGCCATCCGCTACATCACCTCGATGTCCCCGGAGACCCTATTCTTGCATTACCTATACAGCGCATCTTCCGGATAGTTTTTGTTCAGATTTGTTTTAAACGGACCTAAGCACGCCAGCCGATTTGTCAAGTGGCACGAGCTACCACATCGCGCCGCCAGCCAAAAGCAGTTCCTCACCTCCTGGACGTGCTGATTGTTTTCTGCTCCGTTATCTCTCTATACGGCAAATTTTCACTGACTGACTGCCCGTATCTATACGCTTGTACATCGTCTGATGATAACCTGCCATTGGTACCGGAAAGCCATGCTGCTTCACTGACCATTTTTCTGCTCCCGTCGATTGCGCTGTTATTGATCGTACGTTTTGGTTGATCCACGATGTTTATCAACCCGTTTTTCCATTAAACCAGCTCTTGAAATTTCTCAGTACGTCCGTCTGTTCTTATTGCCTATTGGATACAAACAGTGTATAATCCAATAGCCGCAAGCGTCCTCTGAGGTACTTAGCTGCTCGTGTCTTACAGGTAGTTTGAACGAAGGATGTTTTAACATAAATTCTGACATTTGTATTCTTGTATTTGTAATTTTTCGAAACCCTAAAATTCCCCCAGACCGTTGCAGTTTTGCTGGAGTGTGTTTGAGCGTGCATTGGATCTACTCCAGGCGCGGAGGTATTGCTTTTGCTGAGTTCCGATGGCTAAGCATGATGTCTCCGTAAAGCCAGTGTTTTCGTAACCAGCGGCATGAATATGCATGGGTCTGCTAATTAATTTAAATAGTCAGGGTAAATGACTGCACGAAGAAGTTTGAGTGTGGAGGTCCGTCGTTTGCCATTCGACCGGGAGATAGCAGAGATATGTTGAACTACGGGCAAGCCATCAGAACGGGTATGGCAGTCACAGTGACGCTATCGCGACGTCATACTTGGATCCGTGGACATTTCGGTAAGCAGTTTTTTAGCCGTCAGGGCAGTTTGGATTGGCCGAGGAATCGTGATAAGTTGAGATCGGTACAGCTTACGATTGTACTTGGGTCCATCACGAACGCAGGGTGGCTTACTGCTGCCGTTCAAACGGAGCAATACGACAACGGTATCTAGATTGTGGATTCAAAGCGGAAGTAGCGCCAAAAGGCACTTCGGTAAACGTTAGACTGCGGCCAGAAATGGCGGGCAGCTGACGGCTCCCATAATTTCTAGCTGCTGTAGTGAGGCGACACTGATCGATTTCAAAAGCGATGATTGACATTCTGGTGCAGATCAGATGGAATGGCTGTGTGATCACTGCAAACAGACGTGACCATATGTGAATATGAGGGACTTGCGCTAGCGAAGTGATTAACCGCTAATTTATTAGATAGTTGTGTAATCGTCTATGAGGCTGAGTAGGAGTGGTAGGGGTAAATGTTTTCCGAAATCGTGGTTGAAGCGTACGTGCCCTCACATCTAGCTACTTTCACCGGGCGATTAGTTGGGAGGCATTTGGGGTCGTAGGATTACCGTGTATTTGAGTAAAAAAAGGGTTAATATGGGGGGTTAAAAAGCCATTGCAGACAGTTTTTGGAATGGTTCAGTAGCGTTCATTCAGAGAATGGGTTAGGGAGCCTCCAAGTTAGGCAAGTTACTGGTTAGAAGCTACCGTGGACATTGGCATACGGAATACAGAAATGGATGGCTTTCTGATATTAGTTGCGGAGCGGAAAAGGCTCTAACAAATCCTGAAAGTTGGGTCGGTCGGAGGAATCAGTAATTCAGGGTATACAGGGACAAGTGTTGGAAGAGAAACGTGAGGTGCATGGTCGTGTTGTGTGTTTGGACGATGACGTGAGCTCAGCGTAGCACAGTTACAAACCAAAGAAAAGAGTAGAGGCTTTGCTAAGCAAACTGCATCAGAGGCGTTATGCCGAGTGCCTTTGGTAAGTCGCTGTTAACTTACACTTTAGACAGCTTTTTTACTTTGCTGTGGTAGAAGTTTTGGATTCATGGGAGAGTTTCCTGGAAAATATGCTACAACCGGGGCAAGCTTCAGCCAACGGTATACGCCTTCGAAAGAAGCTGCCTTTTTCAGTTTTCCGCTTATATTGTTTAACTTATTGAGAAGTTTGATGGCGGGCCAATCATATCAATCAAGAAGTTGTTAAAATAGCCGCGGCGTTCTTCCTCTGTAAGAACTTGAGGGTAGCAGTGGTGGTACATGAAGTCTGGTTAACTGGGCGTGTGTTTAGGGTTAACTGACGTGTACTCACCACTATGGGTAGGCAATAAATGGAGTAGGAAGGTCTAAACGCATGGCAGAGTGCGGAATATGGGGCTGGGCACGGAGTTCAAGGGTCCTTTAGTGGAGAGTATGCAGTTGAAGGGAGAGTTATCAACTGTACACTATTTAGCACTGTCGGGGTCTCGGGGTGCGTAAGGGGAGAACTTGTAAAGAGAGAGTTGGTGGATGTTTAGGGACGTGAAGTTGCTAAAAAGGCCTACCAGGTGAGACAAATCCAGATAGGTAGGCAAGACCCACTGAGGAACGGATGATGGAGAGTCGGGGTCCATTGACAGCCTAGAGGAAGAAGATGGGATCAACGGCAATGTGGCGATGTGTGTTACTTGGATGTGGGCTGATGGATATCTGTTCCTGGATAATACAACATAAAAAACCTTGCAGTCTCTTGTAAGATCGTATCAGGATTAACTCTGTTAGTCGCCTATATATTTGGAGAGTTTGGAAATGATGTGGAATTGAAGGCGGGTGGTGATACATCGGTATAAACGATGGGCTCAATGAGGCACAAACACATATGACAAACGCTAGAAACAGCCTCAGGTTAGCCTAAAGTAATGAGCGGCTTTCAATGTATCATATGTCTGAGCTGCGTAGGCATTTTTTCTAGCTATAACCGGATACTAAGTATGATTAAAATTTTGCCTATCAAGCAGGGGAGTTGATTGTCGGTGTCCAAGAAAGCAGCCCATATTTGGTGAGTGTGCTGCTGCAGTTGACTATAGGATGGCCCCAAGGTATGATGAGAACAACGGAATTTTCTTCCACTGAACGACAGCGTGTCAGTTTCGGGGACCGGAAGTAGAGTAAAGTTAAAATTTTGTATCCTAAAGCAACAGATTTGACACCAAGTGCACGCAGACTCATTGGTTGCTACGACTGCATCCGTTAGTGCACGTTTGGAGAGGCACGAAGTTATTGAATCCTAGAGATCAAGTATAAACCAGTTGATATTGCGACCGCCTTGTACAAATCCCTCTCTTGCCTAAACTTCGCTGCGTTGAATAATCAGTATGGTCACTGAATCTTGGCGTCGCTACATCAGTGCACACGCGGCCCCTTGATTATCAACGATGGGATTATCTTAGCAAGTAGTAAGTTTTTCTTTATAACATTAAGATGTCTGAACATTTTTAGCAAGGTACAAAGTAGATTTACTCGAATCTCCGTTTTTGTTTTAGCTTCACCTTTGGGTGAAAAAGTTCAAGGAAAAAGAAACAGAGTGACCATTTGTTACGGTTGTTTCACTGCGTTAAAAAAGTGAAAACTTTTCGCCACTGGTGGCTTTATAATTTTCGGGCGCGGTCATGGCGGAGTGACATCACGTACATTTATGAATACAGTGGGCCGTCGTTAGATGTTGGATTGAGCTATCAGGCATAGTTGGGGCCCAACAGTCCAAGAAATAATCAAGGTCAACTACAACGCTGACGGTTATCATGATGAATGGCAAACTTTGGCCTTATATTCCGGCGAGGTCGTTGTGCCTTATAACGTAATCCACCTAAGTGACGTCATGCTTTTCGATTGGAAAGGTACCTCATCAAGATTTTGTTAATTCACATGCAGATATCGGGAAAAGGTGCATTATCCCCCGAATATTTGTGCATATCTGACTATGAGGGTCATGCACAGAGGTGCATACTCGTATAAGTACTGCACAGTTCATCAAGTTGTCTTAGATTATAAGCAAGGCGAGCTTCCAAAAAATCGTGCTCTGTCGAAGTTTTTTGAACATCTAATTTGTTACGTCTAACGAGTATAACGCATACAAACTTTGTTCAACTGTCCACTTGTGTTGAATTTACACTGTATATTCTGTAAATGTTATCTTCCCTCTGAAGTGTACTGAGGAGCTCTAAATCCTGCTAAGATTTGCTTTCGTTCTTTATCTGGTAAGCTGGTAACCACACGCGAATCGGCGGTGGTCAGTGACCTTGAACGTTAGGTCACCTAAACAAAAATGTTTTGAGCGACGTATCACTGAAAAGTGCAGCCAGATTAGACTAACTCCCCGTAAAATTCTTAACCTGGAAAACCCCATAGTTTCGGCAAAATTAATTTTGGTTCGCTTCTAGTGAGCGGCTCAATGAAGTATAAACCGAAGACGCGGCAATTGTAGAGTGTGCTTGACATCCTGGATTGCGGGTGGTTTGATGCGAAAATATCCACATGTTCCATAGGATTCGTTGCTTTACCGTTGTGTGAACATACGAGCGAACTTCGTAAGTAAATCCACATTTTTCTGCCGCATTTTTCAGGCAATTGCGTCGTACTGCCAGTGCACACCTCTGTCCGATTTCGATTTGTTCGTCCAGGAAACAAGATGTTAAATACTTTCGTGTTCGTACAAATCTGCTGAGAGACCACCGTAAGTTAAGACTCCTGTTACTGACATCGCCCTTGATGTTGTTCACTATATATTACGTTTTCGTGGTACACAGCACCCTGAGTTTTGTTGCGGATCAGGTGACTGTTGGTATTTTCGGCGGCCAGGGCACACTGATGATGTTTCAGTGAGTGGTGATGAAATGGTTGCAATATCGGCCAGCAGCCACATCATTTCCAACCACATAACTCACTCTGTATATTACCACTTCTCGGTTTGGTGCGTGCAAATATCATGGTATCATTCACTGGTATCTCGGACTTCCGGAGATTGGTACATTGAATGCGTCTGGAAGATTTTATTACTGCATATTCAGTCTCATTATCCTAGAGTGCCATTTATGTGAGCTGTATCCAAAATTATAAAGTGACTCGCTGCACCAATCAGTGGCTCTACAGAAACGTCTATATCCCTGTTATCCACCGGCTATGTGTGGGTCCATTCAGAGATGGGAAACTGTAGTAACGTGGCTAGGCTCCATAGGTGGAACCTGCAATAATAGACCGTTGACGGTTAGAGGACGAATTTGTTAATATTGGCCACGAAAAACTTCTCTGGATAATCATCTCAGAATCAACCTTCAAAGTTTTTGTAGATTTTGATGGTTAAGTGTCTACTTCAGAGCATTCAAACTGCATTCAAACTTGCGAATGCAGGGTGGTCGGTCACAAATGCACAAGTATTGCGAGATGACCGGTTGCTTTTAGAAATACCGTTGCCATAGGAACTTTACTAGGTCGACGGATGCACTGATTTAGATTGCCACTAGGCAAGTTAACAGGAGGTTCACAATGCTTCAAGGATGACACTGTAGTACATCGGAATTTGGTGGATACTTTGTGGAGTGATATAATCTTCATCACCACAAAATGCTATGACCGCTTGTTCTACAGGTGAGACTTCCGTAATTTTAATCCTACCAAACCAATAAAAAGAAATGGAAGTATCTCAAAGTGCGCCTAACCACCAGACTTCTAGCCCCAAAAAACCTCTAGAAGGTACACAACCAAAGAAAAACGAACAATGACCGTGAAAATTTGTGTGATTTCGTTGACTGCCGATCGTAGGTTGGCTAGTTAATTTTCGTTGAAGGTTGGGCTACCAAGAACGACGTCAATGTATACTGTAATCGACCAGGAAGTACTCATCTCCAGGGCATAACTCCTCGGTGTGTGCTGCTCACGATTGGTAACCCTACAACTGTGAACTTTCAGCACCACCTTTTATAGCCGTGAGCGTTGCACATGTCAGATGCACATCATGTCCAGTTATCGATCAGATCAATTGGGATTGCTCTATCGGCACTCAAAGTAATTTCTAGGAATTACTTTTGTACCGAATCTACACCGACCATGGATTTAGTAGATGACTCCACCAGGTGATATGTCTACTCAAGGCAGGCATGCAATGCATGTAGATAAAAGGTGACCAAAAAAATTGACAAATAACCAAAGGTTTGTCGTCGGGCATCTTTCTTCAACAACAACTTCCCGGTGCACTTTGGGTGGGTGGTCATAATAATGAGATTATGAATCAAACTTTGGGGTTCCAGTCAAATAGACGGTCTCAGACTGGCGGTGGATGACCATCTTGATTATCTGCACAATATTTCGATAGAGGCAATACAGACAAAATCGCCAGACGTCACAAGGAATTATGTTTTTACGCCTAAATTAGGGCATAAAAGTCACTAGCGGACGTGGAGATTTCAAGAACAGGTGGTGTTCATCAACTGTATGGTCTTTAAAGCAGGGAAGGAGAACATTCAAACCCA
>SJOL01010039.1:296093-418960 GCA_004794785.1 Opisthorchis felineus
AAAGTTAAAAAAATATCTCGAAAGACTCGGGCTCACCAAATTTGTAGTGGTCTGGGTACCCAAAAAACTACTTTAGGAAGGGTGTGGCAAAGAAATAAGTATAATTACTCTGAATTGAGTACACAATAATAAAAAGGGTCGAATGGAACGGACTCACTAAGAATTGTTCTTTTTAAACTAGTTCGTCGTTGGCCCAGGACAGTGAATAAATAATAATCCGGTCGTGGATGTCCAGGGGTCTTCTTTCCGGGAAGCTCTCATATACAATAAACTCCGAAGACAGTCTGAGATGTTTTGATACCAGAGTTAGCACATGAAGCTCACGAATGACCGCTGTAAGCGCGAGTGAAATGAGAAGAGAAAATCGGAGATTGCGACCACGCCTGTATTGTATGTAATTTTGTACAAATGCGCGTTTTTGTGTTTTTGCGTATTCAAACAAAGAATCGTTTATAAAATTGATGAAATACGTAACGTTATAATGAAAGCAAAAGTAGGGTACAATTCACCACAGTCCCGTCACTGACATTGAGTTTGGTATCAAGTAGAACATAAGGTTGGCGAAAACTAAGAGATCTCGCCTACCTGGTTAGTCTCAAGGAGGGCAAAACACGTCGTGGGCTAACAGAGTTTTTAGCAAACCTTTGGATAGTATGTTTCGCCCGAATCTGTATGGAATGACTGCTGTCTCAGTCCACATTTGTTCGATTTTGATTTTGTGGGTTAGTATTTATCTTAGTTGGCGCTTAATTCGACTCACGGGGAACCCGCTTCCTTGAAGTTCTGTTTAGTATTTCAGTTTGGTGGGCCGTTTCTGTAAATAGCACTGTTACGCGGCTGAGCCTTGCCGAAACTACATTAACTTAAAATGTCTCAGGATAAGCTCATGAATAGTTCAAGATGACAAACAGTGTTTTGTAATAGTTTACAACCGTTGTGTGTCACACAGCGCAGAAAGAGCAGTGCATCACCTACGAGTTATCCTCAGAACCATACTTAACTTGATGTGAGAATTCAGTCTGACAAGAAATGGGTTGAGACTCGTCAAGATATCGTTAACCTAGTCTGGCTTGAACATCGCGAATGGGTTATCTACATAAATCCTCTATGGATTGTCGAATCGATCTAGAGCTTGTCGTTCAAAATTCTCTGTATGTATTTTACCAAAAATCTGGGATAATGAAAATTCCACTGCCAAATCATATTCTTGAGAGTAAATAAGTTGGTCAAAGTTAAAACAACAGAGAGTTATTCACATTTTAAAGCTTTCAGCTATCTCATCTCTAAAGGGATGTGTACTTTTTTGCGGACTTTTGTGTCAGCAGCAACCGCTTTGCTATTTCCAAGCCATTAAAAAAACAGAATGCTTTGACTACACACGTTTCAATGGACCAATGCAGGCTTATAAGTATGTCTACAGAAAGACCTTAAGTACACGTAATACATCAATGCAAACTGCAGGGTGCTCGCACCAGTGAGCAGGTGGCAGGTGTCACATGATAGGTTGTTAGTTTCCTCAACCCATACGAAGTCTTAATAAAGATGTCTGATAGTGTTTAGAGGCTAGTCATTCCTTACAATTATTTTGTTTGAATGGAGTACAAACTAACGGCATATGTACCGAAGTCACCAGACGTCGCATGTCACTCACCTGAATTGTATTTTCAATTGCTCCGATCTTTCATCTAACCGTAGGTCAACTGATTTAAAAAATTACCTAAACAAATTTTTCTGTACATTTAAATGAGTTATTCAATTTTTTTAGCAGTTGTAGACTATGAAACAGACGGACTGCGATATTTCAACATTCCTTTCATTATCCTCGGTCGTACACGTAAGACAGGTAGATTACGTGCAGTAATTATTACTGGTTGACTTCAGTTGTAAGAGAACTGGGTTTAAAGGATTTTGTGCATAAATACAGATCTGGTAGGACCTGATTACTAGTGCTTCGTTGACCGCCAAAATATCAGAGTTGATTTTGTGTAACAAGACTTCGGGAAGCTCAAAGGTTTTCTAAAAGACGTCTGAAGACTGGTGATCCAGGGTTACAGGTTAACCTCTGGTCTGTTGGACTTTGCCATGAAAATATTCAAATCACATACTTTGGGATATGTGCAGCTCCGCGTTCTGTTAGGGGTCTATCTGTTCTACTACTACAAGGCCTCCCTCCCCGCTGCCGCAACATGACTTACACGAAGTGTGAAACAGAGTGGACAATCTGGTTTTAAGTTTTTCAAGAACAAGCACTCCGTTGATTAGTATGAAGCCTAAATGGGCTGCTGTTTAAGCGCAGTAAAAGGTTCGACCTAACTTTTGCTTGATACCATTGCTCAAACAAATGCCTTTGCAATGAAGAAATGAACATAGATCCATCTTCGTACCCAACTGCAGTACACGGTAAGCCGATCCGGGCCGCTGTTCACAATTGGCTTTGCAGTTTTTCTGAACTACAGATTTTTCCTGCCTCTAAAATAAGGTTTTTACAAGACTACGCTTATGACCTGCCTGTATGGAGCTTCAAATGCTAGCTGCTCCATATGCTGTTGCTGTAGTCTGAGGACCACGCGTTTAAAAAATAACCTACTAAAAGTGACTAATAGTAGTATTAATAATAAAACGCCTTAAAAGCATCAATGCCGTGTTCTCGTTCGATCACTCCTATGGATGTTACTGTCAGTGTTGGACCCAAAGAGCTGCCCACAGCAACATCATCCTTTTTCTTACTGGAATTTCTGGTCGAAGTCGATTCTCACATTGTGTGTGCGCCGTTTTCAAACAAGTAACCAGTACGCTCGATTGCCGAAACAAAAGACCCTCTCTGGGAACTTGTTTGGCAGGTCCAAATGCCCATGGTTTCCTATACCAAGCGAGTCATTTCCAGTTACAGTGCGGTGGCCGGCACAAAAATGCCTTCCGATTACAAGTAAGACAAGTTAACAAGGTGTTTTTATAAAGCGCACTAGACCGATGGTCAACTGGTACACGACCTTGAGACTGTAATGCAGAAGCTGTAATTTCACTACTGTAGGTCGTTAGCACTTTTCAGGGGACGTAGCAAGGGATGATTACGTGCATAGAAGGATTGCAATCAGTTGCAGGTCCTGGAAGTGACTTCACTGAGGCAGCATATAGAATGCAGTTGATCGGTGTGATAACAGCAACTTCCTGCAACGACTGGTCATACTGCTTAAGTATCCCGTCACAGACATAGAAACAGTGAGAAAGAGACGGTTGTACGGACATCTCTGTGGACCATATCAGTCCGTTTACAGAATATGTATGCACAATTTGGGCAGAGATGATTTATGACATTCTTGAAAGATATACGTATGTGTAAGATCACCTCAGAGTGTTGAGTACATGGGACAGCATCTTGATACACGAATTCTACAGAGTTCATAAAAGAGATATCTGGTAAGTAGTGCGGTTTTCCGGTTCGTGCGTCACTAGTGTTATTGTGTGTACCAAAGGTTTCTTCGAGTGAAACTCCAAGTCTCTAATGCACGGGTTGAGTGTAGTGGCCTTAGCGTAACATATTTTAGGAATTTGACGGTAATTCAAAGTGATGTAGATCTGCAAACTCTGGCGCGTACGTCAAACGTTGCACTAAATTTCGCTAGCATATCAATTCAAGCATAGTCCGGAAAAGTGGAAGGTAGACTGGTTTAAGTTAAGTTATTTATAAGCACAGTAAAACTCGTAAGTATCCAGGAGTTCCTGTAGCAACAACGGAGTTTTGAGTATCATCAGCATAATCGTTCCTTAGTGCACTGGTGATTGATTTTTTATCAAGACTATTTAAATACTTTTGGATGGAACTGTCCACATAATTCAGGGGGGTGAATTGCGTTCGCAAGGTGCATGTTACCTGTTAGTCGTGCTTGAGGGTGTAAATCACCAAACTCCATGATATGTAGCGGGTGTTAAGAAATATTTTTGGCACTAGGTTAGCACGAGGCTTGCAAACATTTGCGTCTCGTTTTTGAACAATGTAAACAACGTAAGTCAAGACAGTGGAAGCACCCATGGAGCAGAATTCTGACCCCGAAATAGCACATTCTCAGTCGACAGAACTAAGTTGCCAAGGGTCTACTGGCACGAAAAGTCATTTTGAAGACACTTCCTTGAACATGAGCAAATCCGTTTGTCTTATGGAGTCATCATCATCAGAAACAGCAACAACAGTTCTGAGACTGATGCTTTATTGTCGTACAACCACGAGGTTTATTTAATTATGTTATGTAGGAGTAGTGCTCAAAATCCTCGGACAATCCACTACCGGTTTTCCTCTGTTTGGCGCTCATCAGGTAGGCGTAGTCTCCTTAGCTGAGACAATCCATTTCTGACGTGAACAGTGCTTTCGTTGAGTTTTTGCTATAAAGCTCGTATGCGTGATGAAATTACTAGAGTTGGACACTCGAAGGTGTAGATCGCGCTCAGTGACACATTGGTATTCTTTTGCATAATGTACAACACAGGTCCCGCTGCGAAGATATTCGATAATGTTGTTTTTTAATCATATTCAAAGACTTAAAGTGAAAGACCAGAAAAGACTGGGTGAGAGAGTGAGCTGATGCTGGACTGTCGCATGCATTCTGAGTTGCATACAACTTCAAGCGCCAGTCAAACAACCTGGGAGAAACTGACGGCATGAACACCGCGGACAGAGCTTAACTACCTGTCCAGTGAAGTTGAGGCAAGGGGTCATATGGGTCCTGGAAAGCTGACCGCGCTAAAAGCACCTAAACTCTCTGAATTCCTTTCATACCCTTCTGTCCTATTGCTCAGGATAAATAGGCCTAGAAGTGGGACTTCAGCGTGACCACAAAATATGGAATTTGCAAAATGAGAATCATCAAAAATAGGTGGCTGATAACCATGACTTCAGCTGAAATAAATAGTTGACTCCGTAATTTTGCGATATAGTTCCGAAAACGTCGTTCTTTGATGGGGAGAGCCTACTGATCGGCGAACATGTCAATGATCATCGACTTTGATTCAGGTGCGGTCAGTGGAGGATAAGTCAGCACATACAGTGGATTTGTCAGTCTGAGTAAAAGTGAAGCGCAACAATATTGTTGGTATTGAGGAGATTTGGGAATGTTCGATGCAGATTTTCTTTTGTGAGAGAAACCAATCTACGCTGAAAGGCGGACAAGCTGTCTCGTCCTATTTTGGGAATTATCAGCAGTACACATCTCACGAAACTCCAGCAGCTTGAGCGCTTAATTGTTCGACCACAACCGTTTGGTCAGCACTGTAGCTAGCTTCCTGGTTAGCCATATAACTTTAGCTATATCACAATATTGATCAGACGCCTGTGGCCGAACGACCAAGTGTTCAACCATTAGCCTGAAGGTCGCGGATTTGAGACTTCCCGGAATTTCGTGAGATGCCCACTTTTGATGATTTTCAATAATGATCAAACTGCTGTGCAGTGCTTCTTGGCTTTTCAGCATAGGTTGGATTCACTTGCAGGACGAAATCTTCATTCACAAAGCGCACCAAACGCTGGCGAAAGTGTTGACTACAACTCGGAAACAGCGCTGTAGAGATCATGCTATTCGCACGTTCTTAGTCACTAAATTCGATAAACTGAGAAACCAAGAGTTTGCGCATAGAATAGGGCTTTGTGACTCAGAACGGATACGGCCTGCGTTCGATTAAGTACAGCTCAATATTCCAACCTTCAAGGGAACACCAGGTAGGGGCAGCGTAACTTCTCATCGATGGAAGTTGTTCCTTCGTGAGAATGGCCAGCAACATTAACCGTGTCTTGCATTTTACATAGTAGTATTTGGAAGTCTAAAACTGACAAACAGTGAATATACTCTCAAAAGTCTCAATGAAAACCCAGGGTGCAACATGCTGATACCATCTGTCGTCATGAAGGACATTACATATGAGGTGTCACACAGACAAACTTACACGCGAAGCGTAACACCAAGATAATTCATCACGGATATGTATTATAATATAGCGAAGGAAACCACGATAGTTATTGTGAACTGGTCAAACAAGCTTCCCATCTCCTAACCTTAATGCCCACATTGCGCGTCCCAAATTAGATATTTATAACGAACAATGGTGGCAAACCAATCTATGCTGAAAACCCGAGAAGCACTGTACAGCTGCTTTATCCTTATTGGGATCATCAGCAGTGCTTATCTCACGAAACTCCGGAGAGTCTCGAACCCGCGACTTGCCGGCTAGTAGTTTGAACACCACCGTTCGGCCACGAGCGGCTTATCGGCAGTGCTTCTCGGCTCTTCAGCATAGATTGGCTTCACTTACAGGACGAAATCTCCACACACAAAAATACCAAATCTCCTCACGTTACCAACAATGCTAGCAAACGTATCAAAAACGGCAAACCCAGTCTGGTCACGAACTGCTTCATGATTTCGTGGGAAGGTATGCAATTAGAGCATGAACGACCAACGTTTTTCGGTGACAGATGACTTAATATATCTGGATTAGATCTTACCTGACAGAAGATCTCTCAACAGGGATGCCAAAAATTCCCCTTTGTTCGGGTCTGGTGGGTATATAACGAGGAAAAATTTCGTACCGTACACCACCGCCGGATGTCTGCCCATTTAGGAGAGTTCTTCGTGGGGAGAATATTGTACTCTTCAGTACACAGAACAGTGTGCATCAAAGAAAAAAAACCAAAGCGTCTTCGTTTGATGGCATCAACTGAATGGCACGCTTTGGGTGGATCGATTGTCAAACAGCAAGCCTATTTAATCGATTTTAGTACCAAAAATTGTTGTTAGTGAAATTTTCAGTAACCACAATAAGCCAAATACTATAAAGCACTTGGCTCAACCGGATTTCATTGTCAGAAAAACTGTTAAAGGTATCTCAGCAGAAGGCCAATATCAGACGAGTCATTCGAACAAAGGAAATAGCTGTTTTACGAACAGTGGCAAACTCGTCTGCGGAGAACGTGAAGGTAACGCCACGTGAACCTTCTGGCACCCTCCAAATATTCACAGAAGATTTGGACGCGCACGGTTCAAAATTGAACGTATATAAACAAAATAAAATACGGTGCCACACGTTTTTGTGTGAATTCGGCCAAGTGCAAGCAGATAGCAGTATATGTTTTGTAGTGGTGAACGTAGAATTTTATTATTGTCTGTATCAGTTTGGCATGGAAGAAAGTGTTCAGGTAGTGCGGTCCTGTTGTTAGTGGTTATTTGTACGAATAAATTCCATTTTGTTTCTCTGTTGGTTTTTTAGAAGTTTTAAAAAACCTGAAGGCGTTTTCAACCCATATTGGTGCTAGTCAGTTGAGCTGTGTCCTGAGAATAATACAAATACAAGAAGTGCCTGTGTACTTGAGGAATCGCTAAAGTTCATTATTGTGATTTGTCACAGTTTGTGGTGCACTCATTCTAGTCAGGTGCAAATGAGCAAACATTGTAGATAATTTGAAGCAAACGGTCCTGGTGCCTGGCTAACAGGTACCATATTTATTTTCATTTGAAATATCCAGCACCACCGCTTATGTGCGGTATAGGCACCATCATTCAGAGTTAAACATATTAGTTTAGACGAATATGTTCAGTTACAGGTGATACCCTCGTAGTCTGCACAGTCATCGAAGCATTGCAACCTATTCCGTGCACCTCGTTCATCCTCAGTCAAAATTTGGTTGGAATGCTTGCTCAGCAGGATGGGACGTTCGACAACTATGAGGTATGATTTTGCTGAATATAATGGATTGAAAAAACAGTGCAAGGAATGTTCAGCCCGGTGATAAGAGTCGATTGATCATCTGTTCTATTGTTGCCAACCCAATGACCCATTATACCTATTCATATCGAATGAGCTTAACAATGCTGCAAGGGTTTTTAAACACAATTTCACTAAAATGCCATAGTAATTGGTTGAGCAAAACAAGCGGTTGAGTACATTTTATTGTTTGAAAGTTACATATCGCAAAGCTGTCACAAACAACCTCCAGAAAGGGACACCGAAAATGGGGACCACCAGCTGTATAAAGAGGTTGTTGTCTGGTTGCGAGTTGACGGTAAAAAGTGGATCCCGTTCCAAAATTACAAGTTGAAATACTCCCATAGGTGATTATTCAGCAGAAAAAATCCATCAGCAATCTCGTCCTAACTGGAAGGAGGTGGTGTGTTGAGGTTTTCCACACTTTGTGATGCAACAAACCAAGCCATATCCAGTAAGCAACCACTGAACAAATTCTGAAGCCACGTGGTGCCGGTAAAGTGAGTATTTGAACACAGTCCCGTAGTGGGGGGAGATATAAACATATTCACTTATATGGATAAATTTCATCCCTTATTTTTTCCCGGTAACACGATAAACTGTACTGTTTTAGACGTAGTGCACTACTCATAAGGTTGCTGAAAAATCTTAGACAACCAACGACCGGTTTCATCTCTCTTGGGGCTTAGCTAGTGGGCGCAGTCCCAGAGTTTTCGTCAACCTTATGTTTTACTTGAACCCAAATTGCACGAAATCAGCGAATTACACTCATATCAATTTGATTTTGACGGGACGCTCTCCTGGAACCCTGCTAAATCTCTCGTTTATGATGATTATAATCGAGAGATTCAGCTAAGTTTCAAGTGAGTCTCCCGTCAAAAGCAAATTGGCATGCAAACGAGATTACTGTTTTAATTTCTGCGAACCACAATTCAACATTTATTCCGCAAACTGAAAAGCTTGCCGGATGCGAGTACACAAACTGGTTTGAACGAGAGATCACCACCTTGTTGAGGTTGTCTTCCTACTTGATTCTATCCACCATTCAGGGTCTTTTGTTAGCCACTTATTCAGGACACTACCGGCGTACATGTGCTTCAGACGGTTGAAAAAAGTAAGTAAGTCTTCTTTGAGGCTAATAAGAGTGAACACTAGTTAACAAAAGAGCAGATTTCTTCAGTGAGAAACTTGAATTTAGGTGGTGTGACCTGAACCAAGCAAGCCTCAAGGAGCTTTTGTATTCGCACAACCCCCGTGGGGCAGCTTTCTCCTAGTCTTAACATACAAAAGAGAGGAGACACTGGACGCAAGCTTCGCTCTCATTATAGCTCTTTAGCAATGCATATCCGTGGTAGTACCGTGACTTGAGCCCAGACTGTCCGGCCTCTGAGGCAAGCGTGTCACTGCTACTCCACCAGCGCATACTAAAAGTGTCCGAATTATCACGCCCAATCAGCCATAGTGTTTGCATTTTAGTGATAAGCTTGGTTGAACTGCAAGGCTCGTGTATCCGCTGCGCTCTAAGTGACGAGTAGCTATTTTTTGGTTTCCTGTCCTTCGAGCGTTAAGCAAACGCCTTAGAAGTGTGCCTTTGTTTTGGTAGTTATATTAGTAATAGCAACTGATATCGCTAGCTGAACATTTTCGGTCTTCTTTATCCTTGTTTTAATAAACCGATCAAGAGAAATAAGGTGAAAAGTTCCGTCATTTGACCAGCTAGTTCCGACCCATCAAGAAATCAACAAACTGAGACTATCTCCGGACACAGCAACAGTGTTGTGATGCATCATCATCACTCCATCATCATCATCATCATCGACAGCATAACATCAATGTTCTACACTGATGCTTCGATGCCGTACAACCATGATATATTTGAAGACCTTATTATGAAGAAAAGAATAAAAGTGGATGAGGGAGGGATACGTACATGCAGTTTACTAATTTTTTCAGCTTGAAGCGCTGTGGATGGTACTGTTACTCTCGATAAGCTTTGGGTACTTTCAGTGATGTCCTGCTGATGTGAAAAGTTGGCCAGTTTCTTCGATGCAAACATCATCTAACCAAACCGTTGTTGAAGGTATATGCTTCTATTTGTAACGAAGTCATTCAGTGACTTACACGAGCTATTGTCATAAAACCGGAAGATTTGCTACAGAGTCAGTGGGAGAGTTAAACAGCTGCAATGCTAATGTGGTCATTTCTACAGGCCAATTTGTAGCTAGTTCCTTTCACAGTGATAGGGGGGACTTCAATATTCCTTGACGACTTGTGCTGTATGTGGCAAGATAACTATCTCCCGGAAAACCCTCCCCAAGGAAATTGCACTCAGCGGTTGCGTTTGTGGGGCAGTTAACCAACTGAACAATAGTTCGCAGTCTACCTATTTTTAACAGGGAAGAATAAGACCAACTATAGAACTAGAGGCGGTTTACAGAAAACAAACTTATTTTTGCATTACGGCGAGTCAGTGATAAGAGATATACGTTACGAGCTATACTTCTTAGAAACGAAGAACACTTCAATGGTGAAAGCCGTGTGATGAAAGAGCTTTGTTTTTCGACACTGAACAATATAATAATCTGCGGACTGTGTAATGTGAAGACAATATTTTGTTTGGTAATGCGCTCGTCTGAAATCACCTAAATACCACTTTGGTGGCAAACGAATGGAGTTTATGCTTTTGAGGGTCTACTTACACATCCCGTTTCTCAAGTGTGAGCACGGTTCACTCGGGTCACCCATTCAGACAAAGAGTGAGCAGTCAGCAAGTGACTCATTTTGGGTGCAACTTCTGCAACACAAACCATGCGCAAAACAAGAACCGTCAGGTCTCCAGGGAAACCGCTATGAAATAAATTCTGTTTTACTATCGTATTCGTATCAGAAAGACGGATTTCGCATATGCAGAAATGTTTATTATCAAAGATAACTTTGTCAGTAACAGTACAGATCAGGTGGTGCGTGTTGGTCTTTGACCGTCTTCCCCTGCTTACCCTGCTTCCCGCATTTCAACTATTTTGTAGCACACCTCGGAGGATCTTCCAACAGCTTTGAGCATGACGCACAAATTCGACCAATACTATTCAGAGTAACGGATGGTGATATAAGGAAATTTCGTGATGTTCAACAGAAATTTCGTCTTGTAGCAACTGGGGTCCGTTTGTCGTTTAGGCCTGAATTGGGCCTGCCAAACTACGTGGTAAGAAGACAGGGATACGGAAGTACTGTCAGGATGGCTGAATGATCAATTATGGCCACTCGCTTTGTTCGTTCTTGTGCAGCCAATAGCGATGTTCCTGCCGTAACCATTTGCAGACCCGCCCAGCTGGTCGCAGGCTGCCAAGCTGTGTTTGGTAAGCTTGTCCACGCACTTGCTATCCGGAAAGTGTGGTGACCGATGGTGACCTTGGGGACGAGCAGTTCTCTGCACATGCACTTTTAACGTCCCGACGGTCTCATCAATGAAACCAATCTATGCCGAAAAGCCTAGAAGCATCATACAGCTGTTTCATCCTTGTTGCGAATCATCAGCAGTGCGCGTTTCAAGAAATTCTAGGAGATCCTGAGCCTGCGACATTCCGGTCAGTGGTTGAAAACTTAACCGTCTGACCACGAGCGACTGATCAGCACTGTGATTAGTTTTCACCATTCTGATTAACCTGGTTGCAGTTTGGTCCTTCAAGCTGAAGAATTTCGTCCCAAACTTCTCCTCACCCGTTGAAGCGACTTCAGCTAGTGTGTTGCTTGTGGCTTTGTGCGGAACTGAGCTCAGCTCGACGAACACTCATGATGTCTTGCAACAAGTGTAAGGCAATGGAGCCACTGCTAGTACCCAAAAGTCGGGTAGTATCAGTAATCCTTCCTTACAGAATGCTGGGCGGATCTCAGTATACTGCCCCGCTTCACTTCCTTTTTAGCTAGCTGCGGTCGTTTTTCGCACTTGCACACGACGTAGCGTGGCCTCCAATATTTAGGTTTCTTTGCAAAAGCTAGCGGAAAGGCGTGTGCAACCTTACACTGTCTGTCCTGTCTCTTTACAGACCTCATTGCAGTGTTCCAATGAGGTCAGAGCAATAGCACATTGCCCCGTGGTTATCTTGAATCTTCTCTCGTTGAGTGAAAACTCTGTTATTTTGTAAATCAATATCATGGTCGTACTGTGTTGACATTTTTGAGAAGACTTACGAAGAATGAGGTCAAACGGAAAGTACACTGATTTGCTGCGGAATGACATTGGATGAGATGAGTGGGTGGACAGGACCATTTTGATCAATCACACTATGCTAATTCCTGAATCACAAAAGCCATGAATAACTCACCCGAGTGCAATACAACTAGAGTGTGTTGCAAAATTTGCGCCGATGGTGTCGACTTCTTTGTGGACGATTTTACTCTCCTTAGCGTTACTGCGGTTCAGTAGTAAGTATCAAAACCCTAAATCATGACAGTAATGAATATAATATTATCCACAAAATGTACTATATATTCGAAATAACATTTATTTCCGTTGCTGTTATCTGCAAGAAATCTAAAATCGCTCATCTGTATGCTGAAATATTCGTGCAAAGTTTGACCTCTAGCTTTTAGGAAGTTAATCAGACTCTTAGGGTTACATAACTTCTCATTGAGTACACAGCCGTACTGCCGATAAAATCCGGGCAGTGTTACTCAAGAAAACTAGGAATTATGTTGGTAGCTGCTAATAGTCAGAATAGCAGCGTCTGTCGGAAGAGCACTCCGAATATACTTTTTCCCAGTTTTCACTGTTCAGTGGAGCATTTCGTTTCCCTTTTTGACATTATAACTTATTCAGTTGAAAGACTTGTTAGCGTCCCATCGTTACATTTACATGGGAAAAAACATTTGTAAACCATTTCAGATGGAAATACGGTCAAAACCCTCGGTGAGTCCTGACACGAATCGAATTTTCATTCGCAGTTGTGCTGTAGCGTAGACTCAGGTAACGTCCAAATGAACCGTATTGAGCTATGTGTGTCTTACCAGGACGTCGATAAAATGACTTCATGTGTACATGTGTTGTACGGAGCGGATCAAATCGAGCCACGACCACCCTGGAAGGATCTTTTTATTGCGAGTCGTCATTCTATCTAAACTAGGCTTTATCAGTTTTCAAATGAAGCGAGAGATAGATTCGAACTCGTCACCTTTCGTCAGTGGTTGGACAATTACCCACTCGGTCGCGAGTGGCTGAACAGTAGTATGAATAGCTCTCATTAAGGCAGGATATATCGACGCTATCATTTAGAGAAACCACGTCACGTGGTCACATGTGTGGACTGGCTCTTCGAGTGACGACTTCTCAGAAGGAAGTCTCACTCATCTTGTGAAATTATGCTTCCTCTGAGCCACTCTTCGACTGATCGTAGCGTGAAGAGATCTTATACTTTTGACAGGACAAAATCCCGGTTAAAAATTACGAGATCTACTCACACTAAAATCACCTGTTATTTTTTACTGTTTATTTGTGTTAACAACTAGGCATGGCGAAATTCGACTTGCGTTTTTTCGTAGCAACGGTACTCTGTGACGCTCATCATAGAGAGATTATGGAACACTGTAGCTAACATTAGACTACCACGTAAGCGTGGTGTGGAGTCGGTTCACCGCGGTGAGGGTAAACGTCCAGTTCATTGCCTTCACTACAACAAAAACTAAATGAATATTTCCCAATCGTGACCCGTTAATCAAGCATTATGATATTCCCCAAATTTTTCATCCTGATCTGATTCTGTCCAGTATACATCAGTTTGAATGTAGTCAGATGGTTTGACAGGCGTCTCAGCGCAAAAGTCATTACCCATCGGAATGAAAATCTATTTCTTTGACGGGGGAGGTGGACAATCAGCCTTTGGCACACCACTGAATATCCATGAAGGACTTATCGACCGTGCAACAAACTCAAGTAGCATTCTGGAAGCTGGTATCAGCGTACGTTGATTGCGGTATATACGAGTAACGTATTGTCGACATATGCTAACGAGATTCTCTATGAATTGCACAGGGGTGGAATCCAAAAGAGCATATTTGATGATGGAGACTTTACACCCTATTAAAAATATGACAGGGTGCGAGACCTTCCCCAGTTTGGCAAACTAATGATCGTCAAATAGCCAGATAACTTTTTCTAGCTATTCTTGAAACTCATGACAAACCTCATCATTGCCAAGCAGTGGACATTGAGTTTTTACAGAATCGTGACTGGTGGCAGATAGGATACTAGGAACCACAGGCCTGTTTCCAAGGCACATCAGTTCAAGTTTGACCGTTTAAACCCCTGAGGGGAAGTGCACCTGCATCCAGTTTCATCTACCTGGGTTGAATTAAGTAAGCGTTTTGTTTTGTACATTTTCGAATGTCACATTTTACAGCGTTCGATGTTGCGTTCAAACAACCAGGAGATACTTCCGGCCGGTGGACGTACTTTTTCGAAGACTGGTCGGTGCAGAATATCAGCCATCATGATGTGTGTTTTGGAGTAAGTTTTGTTCATTCATAATATAGAACGAAGTACACATGCTTTTCGTAAAACAATATAATTGACAAACAACGAGTCATGGAGAATTTTGCCCGATACGATCACTGATTGCCTTCAGCACTTCTTATGTGTCCTGGATTAGAGAGAGCAGCTGAGTTAATCGATGTCAAGAAAAATCTCTCAGACATACGGATTGCCAGTGTGTTCTTGACTATGTAGGAAGTCTCAAGCTCATATGATAAACTTTGTAAAAGCAGTTCAAAATGTCTACAATGCATCTGTTTCCCACTGGGAGAATCCTGTTCACAGAGCCAAAGGGTGGACCAACAGTCACGAATGTGCTATACCAGCTCATCTCTGTTGGAAACTAGCCGCGATCGAATGGTATGCAAGTCAGAAGACCATTTCCAAAAGTCACTTGGACAACCAACCGACCAGAGTAATTTGTCAACAAGTTTGCCTTGTTTTTCTGTCGTTAAGTGAGTGGGATTGACACGGACTTAATTGGCCTGGTTGTTATTGATGTATTTTCACATAAACGACCGCTCCCCGTCTTATGCGCTCAGAAAATGTGGAGTCATTAGGTCACTTTACATTAGCAGCGGCCCTTCGGCTGTTCGGTATGATTTTGAATGTTGTCGCGACATGAATATTTTCATTATGTTTTAGGTGTTGTGATATCAGCATATATGCGAGCAGCTGGTAGTATGGTCTGTTCTGCTCTCATTGGTGAAAGAATAAGTTAGCTCCACAAATATTAAGTAGTGGGCTCTTGAAAGAAAAGCTTCTTTGGAATGAATGACTTTGAGAAGAACAAGTGGAATACCTAGCGAGTAGGGCGAACTGGCAATAAAGCCAAACAATCACCCACAACTCCATAAGTCGCAAAGCCCAGCAATAGACCTTGGACCATTCGTACGTGGTCTTTCCGCACCTGTTTGTCTAAAGGTTCAAAGCGATCTATACTAAACTACAAGTTGCTGCCGTCGGAGCCTTCCAAAGAGATCTGGAGACACCTCGAACTGAATTCGAATCTCATGTTGTTCAAGTTCCACAACAGAATTCTGATGTTGAGTACATGAGTACATGATGACATCAGTACCAGTACCCTTTTCTAGACACTGAGGAGACCTTAAAATTTCAATTGAAAGTTAATCTTTGCTGGGTAAGGTCACTTTTAGCTGAAAGGATGAGAAGTGTGCAACTTTTTCATCTATTTGGGAATCATCAGTAGAATGGGTGTCATAGTCTCTGGGGTGGTGTTAGCTCGGCCAGTGGTCAACAAGCACACAGACTAGATATAGCGCCCGCAACGTTCAGTTACGCAGCCCACATCACGTGATCCAATATTGATTGGCCCCATGACTAGCGACTTTTCACACGGGAGATCCAGAGGACATGTAAGATTACTCAGTTCGTATCTCCTATTTTGTGCTTAACTCCACATTTTACCGACATATTGATGGAGTTGCTATGGGCTTTCCTTTGATACCCTGTTGTGTGACAATCTTATGAGCAAACTTGGGCTTAGCAGACTGAATAAGGAGAGTAGACGTACCCGATTTTGTCGACGGCGTGTAGATAGTTTTACGCTTGTATCAAACATCTTTGAGACAGGTGCCCTCCAGGCAATTTTAGCGAAGCGCACTCCTCCAGCCAGTATACTTGTGAAACTGAAACGCAGCCCACTTATTGGAGGTTAAATTAGTCAGAATATCCAAGGGTTAACTTCAGAGAGCCCATGTGGACAGTGCAGTACAGAAACCTCCTTAGTTCTGCGTTACTGAGGCAGTAATTAACTCTGATTTACCTTCTGGGGAACCGAGCAAGACAAACCTGCTCTGCGGATACACTGAACCCTGAACTGAAGCATATTGCCAACATACTCAGCGCTAATGGGTTCCAGAGAGATTTATAGCCGATAATATGTCTGAGCGTCCTTTCCAACCGTCTTCCACAACAGTTGCAAATAAGCTAACTTGCCTGAGTTTACCCTTTTAAGACAACCTGTCGACAGAAGCAGTCAATTCCCGCTTGTTTCAGTCATTACAGCGCACGATCCTTGCTGCACCTGCCCGTTCTTGGTTTACAACCAAAATTTTACCCAACTTAAACCTCAGATTCAAGGTGCCAGTCCTCAAACGGGATACGGTTGTGTATTGCTTCACCTGCTGTTGTCCAGCGGAATATGTTGGACTCACGGCACGGCAACCTGCTAAACGGATAACTGAGCATCTCTTGCAGAAACATCACGAGACTCAGTAGTCAGTCAGAGCCTCGTCTGCATCACATATCATTGACAGCGGTCACCAAAAAAAGTAGTTTCACTTTATATACCGAATGCCTAATAGACCTTCAGTATTTATCCAACGATGTGGCTTTACTACAGCCGAAGCAGTTGCAGTGCGGTTGCAGTACCATGATGGGAAAAGCCATTCGTACGAGCTCTGAGCCTGTCCTGGTCATGTGGCACGAATTGATCAACCCGGTAGGCCAACGGCCCTCTAGACCATCTTACAACATCTAATTATACGAGACTGAAAACCAGTTGTCTATGTTTCCGCGTTTTTAACTTAGTAAGCAATACTGGCCGTTTATTCCATTATTTCTGTTTACTTTAACCATCAGATATGTGCTGACCTGATGACTAGATCTCGAAAACACCAATTTTCATCACTCTATGTTGTTGTTGGAACTATGGGAATATTCAGGTTATTTTGTACGTGCCTTCTTCGCAGCATTTGGTAACATTCGTTCAGCTGTAGCACCCTTTCGGTGCCTAACTGCCATGCCACCAGAAGGAAGCATGAGAGCCGCGATACTGGCAGGTTGCCCAAGCCTAGACAAGGGAATTCGAGAGGCAGAGGTCGGGTTCGAACCACGGACTTTCTGGTCAGTAAATTCGCGCTCTAACTGCTGAGCCATCTCGCCCATTGGGTAACATTCACTTCGGAGTAGAATACAGGAAGATTAAACCAAATGCTGCCTGTTTTTTTCAAACGAATTAGAGTGCCACTGTGACGTTCCTAAGGTCGGGTAAGTTAAGATAATTGAACCCGAAGCTCACATCTGCTGTCTTTTTTTCCACATACCCTCTGGGGTACAGATATGAAACGCACTTCAAAAAGCTTTGTTCTGACCGGCTGCTATTAGAATCATATTATTCATGCTGGTAAACCATGCCTAATGAGCACCTTCCGTTTGCATTTCTTTTCAGTTTCATCAAATGAAGAAACAGCTGACAGATAGGTTTCGTCAATTTCCTTTCTTGTTCTGCGGTTCGACTTCAAAGGGACAAGCAGCAGTAAAGCTTTATTTCGATGCTAGCAATCTGGATACCCAAAGGCTGTCCATGGATTGTCACGCGAAGGATTTGGAGTCTATCCTAAACCATCGAATCAGTGCGTCATCTCAACATTTGGTCTCAGTTACTGGTGAGTTGCTGGGGTTTATAACAATGGATGTATAATAATAATTATTATTATCAATAGGGAAAAGGGGTCGGACAAACTCCAATTTACGAATCAAAACTATGCACGAGTCCGTGTTTTGAGAAAGGCTTGAGTATTACACTTCTACTCGATGAAAATCCGCTCATGCGATCAATTAAACTAGTGTTGGGGAGGTAGTGTATTCGGAATCTATGCGCCTGTCGTGTGGAAGCTTTGCTCCATTAAAAGTTGGCCTCTTTGATTCGTTCACATGCCTCTCAATCAAACAGATATTTTTTGGTTACTTCGGGTTGAAATTTATATTCCTAATTGTCAGCGTAGCAAGAAAATTGATATATCTTATGCTGGAATATCATCTCACCCATGCGTGTAGCCAAAGTTCAATGTTAGATTTGGCGGGGTCAAGCCACATGATATGAATACCGTTATTACATTTACTACTTTAAGTGTTGTCCAAGAAATGGTTCTTCGCTTAACCATTCGTGACATCTGTCTTTCATTTAAGCTGTGACAAACCTATTTTCAAAAATGCACTCCGACTTTCCTGTCTGTCGTCCGAAGTTTACATGTTGTGTCGGTTAGCTTCATCGTTGTCTGATTGGCTGTATGTGTAAGTCCAAACTCGGAGAGGTCATGGGAGCTAATAGAAAAGCTTAAGGACGATCGGTTGAGTAGGTCAACGTTGGAATTTTAGCCTTTTGAACAACAAACCAACTCACTCACAATCAGCATAGACTTATTTCCCGAAGCACCCGAGCGGGCTTATCGATCCACCAAAGTAGTGGCTCGATTGCCTATCCTGAGTATCTGCTGGTGCTCACCAGATCAGAGGATTGCGCTTGTCCGATGCTGAGCGAAACTTACGTGTGCACGAGTTGTCAGATGCTATTGACCAGGATGAGCTGACTGTCACACTTGAGGGGATTGAGGTCCGTGCTGTCGTACTCTCACTGGTTAGTACGTGTAGCGTAAAATATACTTTTCTAGGAAACCCAACGATGTGTGGGCGTGTTTGAGTGGAGCAAATTAGGATACAGCGACCGGTCGGCTATCCGCGAGGTATGATTTTTGAATTCGTCCTGGTTTACAGAAGCATGCTATTAAAATAAACGATTCGTTGGACTTAATGAAGCTTCTCCTCTGTGTCAAAATTTCACGGGCAGTGTTGCGGTATAGTGCTAGTGGGACCTCGTAAACTGACGGCATTCATCAAATTACAGCGCGCACTTGGATTTTACTAGAAGATTCAGTCGGTTCACGATCGATTGGAGTGACTTTTCCAAGCACGAATGTTCCGTAGAATGTTATTACGAGGTGAGGTTTCCCGATCAAGAGCACTTACTGTTTAATTGATACCAACGCACATTTAATCAGCAAATGAACTGGACGGTTTGATCCTACATTTGTGGTATTCGAATTTTTTAAAATACTCATTGTTGAACTATTTAGTTGCCTGGCTTCTATTCGACTACTGAGAACTACCTCAGCTCACGGTGTCGGTTTCTTAGAAGAGCCCCCATAAAAACGTTTACTTGCACTGCTTTCTCAGCTTACGCCCTACCACAGTTCAAGTCATGCACGTCTTGATTTGGTTCACCCATCGGCCGGTTAGTTAGTACAGAGGGCATTTACCCACAAGCCAAAGCCAACGTGATGGGTGGTTCAAAAACTATCACGGGAGAAGGACAAACAGACAGAGTCACGTGACCGTTACCCCAAAAGCGAGAGTCTCAGCCCCTCCCGATGACTGTTGGTTCAGTGAGGTAGGCCTTTGAATTTGAAGTGCTGCTTAAGCGGGCAGCACTTCGCACTCCGAGTCTGTCGCCCGTCCACCTTTTCGCTTTCTGCCCTCAGTGAATAAATGGCTAGGTTCATGCGAGCCATCTTTGACGCTTTCGTCTGTTATTGGGAAGAAAATTGTGAAACACAAGTCCCACAATAGACAACATCGAAAACAGCATTATTTCTGGGGCACGTTTCACTGCAAGACACAACACAAAAGTATGATTACTTGAGATGAAAAGAACTGAAATCCCCATCTTTTTAATCGTGATACTGATTGTAAATTGAGTTGCATCTGAGTGAATCCGAAAATCTCGATTTTCTGCTATCCTAATACTGAAGGAAGTGAAATGGATAGTCCGACTGTGGATGAGATTGAGTGAGGTGGGAGAGATTAACTGAGAACATCTTAGGTTACGTGGAAATATTTTGCAATGTTAAATTGACTCTGGCACTTGATGCAGGTGGGAGATGCAAAATGGCACATATCGCACGCAAGTTACCTTGAAGTGTCCTGGACTATATCTTCCAAATTATGGTAGTTGATTTTCGCATGTTTAGACTACTTACGTTTCCTTATTTTTCGCGTTATACACGTGTGAGTCTTGCCTGACTTGGCTTGTGAGCGGCTTAGTCAACCAGAATGCCGGCGTCTGTGCGCATCGCATGCCATTCACTACTGAAAAAACGCCTACTGTGGAAACCCTGCGAAACACCGGAAGCGAACTCTCAGTGAGAAGACAGTGAAACCATTTACGAGGATAGCTTCTGTTGGCACCCGGTGATACATATAAATATATATCCTATATATATATATATATATATATATATATATATATATATCATAACTTTCGCAGGTGTCTCTCTAGGCCTTCAGCATCATCAACCTCACCTGGGCTATTAGTTCATCAAGTGATTTGGCGACACACACATGCGTCGATCGTGACACATACCTCGTAATCTGCCTAACCAGCACATTGAGCCAGACCTTCCACCATTGTTCATGTTTCCTATGCTATCAGGCAGTTGTCATGCGATCCAGAGAACGCTATCGCTAGACCTAAACACCACAATGTATGATATGCCAACTGACAAGGGTAATTTTGAACTACTCGTCTGTCCATGCGGAGTCAGTACTCGCTAGTACTGCCTCATCAATGTTTAACCGAGCAAGGTTCCTGGGCACAGAAAAAGTTGGTCGCACAGCGGCGAAAAATGAGGTAAAGAACAAACTTCCGGGTAGTGGATATCCAGAATGATCAGAAAAAGTGTTGGTACCGGTGGCGAAATCCAACAGCGGATGGATTAGGACTGCTGTTATTCCATACAAACCAGGGACATCCGAAAGCATTCAATGGATTTTGAACACGACTTATATAAGAGTAGTTTTACAGAAGGGAAACGCTCTCCATTCTGCACTGGCGAAATTGAAGGATCGTCTCCCGGTTAACAGAATCAGGGACTGTGTCTACAAAATTAAATGCGACGACTGCATTAGGGCCCATATAGGATAGATGGCCAGGGAACTTCACACAATAATCGGAGAGCACCGGAGAAAAATAGACAGGCCGCCGAGAAAGGCAGATGAATATCGAACGTTACTGAAAGATTCAGAAATAGGGGGACATACATTGGACATAAATACAAAATAGATTTAGAAAATGTAGAGGTTTTGAGGCTGGAACTAGGCTTTACGCCACAGAGACTGATGGCGAGGGCGGTGGAAATCGCCAAGCATCCCAGTGTCAATGGAGTAGAACGCGTAAAACTGGCAAGCGTGTGGATGACGGCTTTACATCGGTCGAGCTGACACGTGGTGGTGTGCGGTTATCGGAAAGAATCAGCTGAGATCTGAAGTTCATGAACCAAATCGACCAAGAATTCCACTATGTCTTAACCACCGCAGCCCACCCAACTAAGCTACTGTAGAAATTACAGGCCCACACAGACCACCAAAATTTAGCGGTGGCATCCAAGGTAAGTCAGCAACTGAAGCGTGTTGATCCGGATGCTCAAGAAAACAAGCCCCCAAACAATCGAGCGTCAGATTTGGGCAACCAAGCTAACCGACAAGACCCTTTAATTGACATTCAACACTGATCCCGTGTGCTTATCTGAAGTGGTCTTACCGATTGGTTCTCTGCCTGCCTTGAAACCTGGACAGCTTGGAAACTTGCTCACTTGGCCTGTCGAAGGTTTTGTGCCCAAAGCAAAACGTTGCCGAGTTAGCAACCAAAGCATGTTTACCAAGCCCTTTTGAACTGATGGTTTTTGAGGCTCCGCCGACCACATGCTCAAGACGCGAGGAGACCTGAAACCCTGCCATCTATATCAAAGGTCAACGATTGCGGTTTTCCCAGACATCATGACTGCCTCAGATTATGTAGATCATGGTGTCTCATGAAGCTGCTATCGGAAGGTGTACCGATAAAAGTCCTCCGTGTCTTGGTGGTCGTGCATGCAAACATGTCGGGTCATTTCGTCCATATGATCAGCTTCTATCATCTCTTCCAATAATTACTGAAGTTCTTCAATAGTATCCAGTTTCTCCCGCTTTCTATTCACCACGATATCTTCAAGGGAACATTGACAGAGGCAACTGTTACTGACGTGCATTTTTCCCAGGATATAGCTGCTGGCTTATATTACGGGGAGGACGTGCATACCGTATCCTCAGGCAGTTCAGTCCGTCCTAGATGAACTATCGACTGAGAAGTATTGATTGGGCTCTTTCTTCTTGCCATTAAAATGCAAACTGCTTCTGCAAGCCTGAACTTTAGCTCCACTTCTCTAAAAGCTAGAAGTCGTAGGTTGCTTTACCTAAATTGCGAGCCAAATATCGGTACAGGGGACGTGAGTCCTTTAATGACGTCCCAGATAACGGGAGCGTTCTCCAACATTCTGCATCTCTAGCGATGGCGCGGGACACATAATGAACCCACAAGACAATTAGTTCCCTATGGGCGCAAAATTTGTTCTATATTTGACCCTTGCTATGTACGCAGCATTTGGCTCAAATATTGAGAATTCTGTCGTGTGGTTTCTCTTAGTCGGCTTCGCCAGTTCTGCTAACTGCGGAGAATGCGTCCGCAGGCTTTGCATACAGGTGCTTAGTTTCTCCACAACAGTGGATACTCCGACCCCGTTTTATCGTTTCAAACAGCTAAATACAGAAAAGCAGCTTACGTTTACGTCCTATTCTCAAGCGCCTAATGTTTGGGTTTCATCAATTATGTTGTACTATGGGAATCGGCTTTTAATGTTTATTATCATCATTCCAGTTCCTGCGGACGAAATATCTCAATTGTTGTTTAGGTGCCCCCTTTATAACCTACATTTTGTCCCATAATTTTTCACGGATCTGATAAAAACGTGCGCAATATCGGTCCAGCCACTTCACACGTTTTCAGATTTCCAATGTTTTGGATATTGTGCCGCTGCTCAATCTGATCAAATTGACTAGTTAGTAATATGTTATACTTTTCCTCTGGAATTTTAGTTTTACTCATTTGGGTACTGAAACCGTTGCATCTTCACTTTGAACTCAGTATACTGTTGTGCTTATAATGTAGTGAATGTGTGCGTGTTTTGCAGGCTTACCAATCAGCCAATTTTTGCGAATAAGTAACTGATTTAAGCTGACTCGATCTTGCGCTGCTGTTGGACCACGTGACCTGATCCCGGTATTTGCTAGTGTTGAACATGAATGATATGCTTTTCCAGAGTGTTTGTCGGAACTATTCGAAGAAAGAGGCACACGGTCACGATTGGGCTTACTTCACTACTGATTGTCTATATAGCCACATTTAACTTGTGTAGTCCTACCTACACGTTCAGTAGTTGTTGGAAAGTGTGACGTGGCCCAGATCACTCACTGTTACACTTCAGAGTAGCACTTAAGCATATATATATATAATTAATTATATATTATTCATATATATATATTAATTATATATAATTGAAGGACCTATGACGCTATAGTAACCCTCATATTACCACTAACATAAAGGCAAATTTGGCCCCGTAAAAGGTTCTTATGCTTTTCAGTCACTGAGATGCAACTGGAATGTGATCCTTCCCGAACTAATTCACTGAGAGTTTTTTGTGATCTTATCGTGTCAGACCGCGCGTGTTTTTAAACTAAGGAATTTAAAACATACCATAGTATGTGTTCAACATTTAGTTCGACAGATTGTTTTGACTCAGGTTATTGTACAGCATCTTGTCGCGTTGTTCAGATGTACTTTATCATCAAGGGTCAGAGGGCAACTAGCCACCAAAGCAAAGCGTGCTCAGTTGCACTTTAAGG
This sequence comes from Opisthorchis felineus, assembly GCA_004794785.1. Taxonomy (NCBI): domain Eukaryota; kingdom Metazoa; phylum Platyhelminthes; class Trematoda; order Opisthorchiida; family Opisthorchiidae; genus Opisthorchis; species Opisthorchis felineus. Next base: position 319,882 of record SJOL01010039.1, read on the forward strand.
CGTGAAAGTAGTACTATTCCATTCTGTATGTAATCTTTCGAACTGCTCCTAAAGTGACCCGATGAAGCCTGAGAGCACCAGTTATATATCTCCCAAAGATAGCAAATCAACGTTTACATATATTTCGGTAAGCAGGTGCCTCGTAAACTCTTTGAAAAGCAGTTTTAATAGTTATGAAATTTCCACTAAGGCAGTCAAGCTCCATCGACTTGGATCAACGGTATAATCGGTCAAGGCATCCAGATATCCGAGCTCAACGAGTGCTACTGCTCAGAGAGTCAATGAGTGAGATTCGATTCAGACCACCGGAAAAGGATGCAATTTTTCCTGTGTCGTATCTGCCGGATGTCCCGTCAAGACGGTGGCATGATGTAAAATCAAACAACATCCTGAACCACCATTCATGACATATGATGAACTTAGACTTATACGATTTAAGTCCCTCAAGTTGAAAGTGCAAACATATTGACGCAGGAAGATTATTACGGTGGAATAGTAAACTAAACTACCGGATAAATTTTCAAACCCTCATGGAAATCGCAACCCAAATTGACGTGCGCACCAACAGTGAACCATCTATGTACGTGTTTTGGCGAACAAAGTAGATCACCGATACAGTGACTAGGTAGTTGCGATTGTAAGTGAGCAATTAGGTTTACTCTTATCCGTTTGGGCATACTCGCTGCAACCAATGTAATGAAATCACAAGTCTGCCAGTGTGAGGTAGAGGCATATATGACCAAGGTGATATTCTTATGCGGCTGGTTTATATCGTCGGAGAAGAAGCACAAACACGTGCCCCTAAAATTATTGCGAATACCCTACGGACTTCTGCTTTATGCACACATAACGATGCGTTCACAAGTAAATGAAATTCGGTAGATGCTTCCATTTCGGCTAGTTCGGCATGATCGCACATTCTAACTGGATGCTTCATGAAACAGCTTCAATCTTTGACCACTATTGTCCAGTTTTTACCATCATTACAGACAGATTTCTAGTTAAAGTTGTCCAACCGTGCTGAGCGCCAAAAGATTTTGACATGGAGACCAAACAACCCCAACAAACCCACCAATCATCGATTAATCAACTGGGGTTGTATGCGGCGACTCTGTGGAACATCTCAATGTGTGGCTAAAGTGCTACTAAATGGTTTTTGCCAAGATGGATTTGGCACACTAGATTTTCGTTCAAACTGCTGAGTTTGAGTGATTTACCAACTGGAACTTGTGAACAAGTTTTTCCTTTGTCTTGGGACAAACGTTACCAGATACACACCAAGAACACTGAAGTCATTCTCCCTTTTTAAATTGCACATCAGTGTGCATTAATAGCGTCTTTTTCACCAAACGGTTCCTCACGGAAGTTTGCTTTTCGAAAGAGTTTCAAACCAGCATGGTTTCGAACATGTGATCTTTCTTTATGGAATATCAATACATCGTAGCAGTTGCCTTGGACTGTTGACCTGGAGTTAACTCTACGGTTTCTTTAATCGGGCGAGCAGCGAACGACTTTTCTTCTCAGATAAGGATGGGTGCTTCAAGTCAATTAGTCTTCCCAACAGCATTTTAGCCGCTTCGTAAAGACCTCATGCACTTTTGGGGGAACAGGAAAAGGATACGTTGATGTGAGGCGTTTATGCAGCGAAACATCCCATTTAATGCAGATAGTGCGTCTTCATTTCATTTAAAAGTGGAAGTTTTGTGTTTCAATCAATTTATCAGATATCCACATGACATTTTTCAGCTCCAACATCCACAACCACTATATATGGTGAGCAAATATTTTTAATATATGGTCCATATCGAAACAAGACCCCACGTGTTTTATTGATGCAACAACAAGTGTACAACCTTTTCAAGGCTTAGACCGGTGACCGAGTTCAAGGTTGGAATCGAACTCACATAGTCCTAACGCAAGTTTGGTTATGGTTGTCATGTAACACGGAGATCACCCAGTGATAGTTGGGATTGGGAATCAATGCAGCTTTACAGTGTGCTTTCAATACTGATGGCCGCTTTATCCTCCAAGCATGTCCTTCAACCATATCGACTAGATATTCCCCATTAATGAGTGATAACATCAACGATTTTGTGGTATTCAGGTGCTCACAGTTTCACAACAACAGTTTCAAAACATGACTTCAACTCATGAAATAAAACCAGTTTTAGTGAAAAAAAGCAGTCATTCTCCTTCAAGTCAACTTTACTTAAACTGACAAACCATGGGAAATACCATAGCCTGTCAGTCGTTTGCCTGGATCAATCGTCCCAACCCAGGTTTTCGTAAGCCTTCCTACTGAATCACCTTGCTGTTCGAATGGGGAATAAGGTGTCAATCTGAAGTAGAACTAAGTTACAATAAATTACTCGGGAGACTCCCCTTCGATGCGTGACAGTCTCGTCAACTAGACACAATGACTTTTCTACTCAGGCATTATTGGGTGTAAAAATACCCGATGACTAAAAGTCACCGAAAATAAAGGACCCTTTCTCCATGGTGCCTTCTCTTCGGTTGGTTACTATACGGACCATTTGCTGCTCAAAAGACCAAACGACCTTAAATTTACGACGAGAGAGAAAAGTACGACAAATTGGCCTTGTCGGATTTGTTTGTCACTACAGCAATAAACGACCAACTAAAACTGAATTTTGCAAGAATGAAGTGTATACTGGTCAGCTGTTTAGTTGTTTTAAGGAGGACTTAACCGTCGCCAAAATAACTGCGCTCCAACTTATCCGCCGTATCATAACGAAATAAAAGACGAAAGGAAAACCGCTTTATCCACGTAATTTCATCAAAAGCAACCATGAAAATAAGAACATAGAAAAATTACACTTCAATACATCAGGAAATAACCCTCTATCGATTGTGACAAGGCAAGATAGGGAACGTTCTTTAGAGAAGAGGCTCTAAAACTGAGTAGAATACTAAACAAAGCGGAATAAGTGAAGGCCTTGCACAACGTTTCACGTAAAGACCAAAAAATTTTGTAGGAAACAGACAGCACAGAAAAATAGCTGACAGGAAACCTACAACATTGATTGATTAACGACTCTCAGCTGACAGATCCTAACTCACGAGCTATGGACTGTCTGGAAAATCAGACAGCTAAAAATATCTTCCGGTAATCGACAAATACAATCATTCTTCACTTGAAATATATCATAACAGAGGTTCAGTTGAATCTTCCGTGAAAACCAAATTGATATGCAAATTAGTGTATCTGTCGAAATCTGTACAATTTTGGATCAAGTAGAACACAAGGTTGACGGAAACTAGGGATCTGCACCTACCTGATGAGCCCCCAAGAAGGGCGAAACCGGTCGTGCGCTGTCAGAGTTTTCAGCAATCTAGTAAGTAGATTCATTTGTGGTCCAGTAATGTCCTAACGAGATTATACCTAACAGCAAACCAAAATGCAGCTACACGCTCAAGTTGACTGAGGTTAACATGGTCATCTGCGTTTCTTAGGACGAAAAATCGAGTAGTGAAAGCGCTGAATCAAACACGAAGTTGGCGAAACAGATGGCACCAACGGCCAGTACGACAAACTAGTTGCTGTGCGACACTCTGAGGATCCGTTAAAAGTAAGCATCTCATTGGGGACCACCCGAAGCTCACTGACGATATCATCTCGATTGGTGGTGAAACAACTGAGCGAACGCAGCGAGTTCGCCTGTTTCCTCAGTATTCGTATATAAAATGTGGCACATACCGGTTGCTGCACCCAGTCTTGTCGTGCTCTATCTATGTCCACTCAATAAATGTTAAGTTGGTAGCCTTGAATGGATCAGCCATGCGCTGTGTGTCTCGATCGACCTCTGCTATAAATGGAATGTTAATAGCACGGATCATTCTGTTGGTAGCTGAAATGTTCACCGAGTTTGGCAAACGTCTTGTCCATGTTTTATCCTAAACCAGGTTACATTTGCAGTTGGTAGTGGAGTAGCAACCTTTAGTTTAACTAAATGTGTCAGGTTCTTGCATGCGACCCGCCTGTGGCTATCATTTTATCATAGCAATCCAGATGAAACGGTTACCTTTTCGTGACCATCCGAAGAAATGTTAAGCAACTTGTTCAGCAACATCGCCTGAGAAACCTTTAGCAGCCTACTCACCTCAAAAACAACATGAACCGCAAATGACTCCTCGAGAAAATGTCATCTTAACGAAGAAAGCAAAGCTTTCCTTTTGATTTACTTTTTGTGCGTAGTGTGTGGATTTCGAGGCACCAGTTCACTTGAAGGATGAATAGTGCGTACCTTTCGACTCTCTTTGCAGATAAGAACCAGGCTTCATTCGGATAAGACCCTAACCCTCTACAAGCAATCCACAGGTTGCTTGTAAACAACGTTATAAACTTGTACTATAATGGACTAAGCACAACTCATCCCTCAAATAAAGTTGTCCGGTTAAGATGGGATACACGACTGAAGACAATCAAAAATACTACGTAAATCGTTTCTTCTAGGCGGACTTCGAAGATAATGAAGAAAGTTCCGAAGTTGCACATGTGAATTTCACCTTACGAGTGGAGTCTATCTAGTAAAAAGTTAGGATACACAGTTTGGCGATTACACTCATCTTCTGGACGTCAAATGGTGCGCTTCGCACGGATGTGCAGAGGGATTGCAGGATCGGTGCTGCTATTTCCTCTTTGGGTGCATCTTAATCAACTGAGATCTTGTCCTATCAGTGAGACCAATCAATGTTCAAAACACGAGAAGCACTGTAGATCTGTTCCATTTTTAGTAAGAATGATCAGCAGTGGACAGAGTTTTGAATCCGCGACCTGTGGACTAGTGGTTAAACACAGCCTTGCATTTTAGGCGTACTGATTATCAGTTCCGCATTGCTGAACGCAAAAGTGCTTAACTCTTCTGTGAAATGTTTCTGAAGCTTCAAACTATCTGCTTCGCTGATGATTTTTAGTGAGGACAAAACAGCTTTACGCTGATTGTCGAGTCTGCAGCTCAGCAAAGAAATACTACCAGACCGTATGGACACCAATTTTCCTTTATTGAACATTCGAACAAACATCTGCAGTTAACGACATGACTTTTCGCACAACCTATAAAACACCACTAGGTGGTATAAAAAGCATTACTAGTCGATGCATCCCGTCAAACTTTGAGGACATGTTCCGAAGAGTTTTACAAGCTACGAAACTGTGTTTGTCTAAGAAAAGCCCCTCTGAATGGAGGCCACAGTTTCTTTTGAGTCATGAAAGAGGAGCCGCTCTCCAAGTATTAACAAAAACGCCGTCTATATACGATTTGACAATCTTATCCCTTGTCATCACATTTGTTTCTAATGGAGAATAGTCTAATCCTACTTTTTCTGGCGTGTTTTTCTCAAATTCGTTTCAATTACTGAGTATTCCTTCACCCACACTGAAAACCCTATTCCAGTTACAACCATGAATGTTGCAAGACATCCAAATCGAGCAACCAACTTTTGGACGGCGGATGAACAACTTCGGAAGGAAGTAAGTGCACAGACTACAGTTATTGACGTGAGTTGGGAAAATCAGCACCAAGCAAAGAGAAGTAAAACAGTCGCAGGAGCATTTTATACCGAGGTGAAACAACAACCACGACAGAGCATCCGTGACCTCTTGAATGACATTAGGGAGGTTTGGGTTTTCCTGTGTCAAGAGCGTCAGGATCAAACGGCCACTTCCCCCGGAATTATTTTGCCCTTTAGTGTCCTGCAAGCAAAAAGCGTTTCCGGAATCAAATCGGGGTCCATTGTAACCTACTGCTAAATAATTAACATGATTGCTTCCTCTCTATTCCCAAGAGATTTACCTAGAACGGTCAAATTGCTTTCAGTTGGTAGAACAAGTATGTCTCTTTCTCATTGGGAAATATTTAGTAAATTTACTGAGCCCATGTAGGATACTGCCAGAGGCTTGTTTCAACGTTTCCGTATTTTTCGCCTAAATTCTCGTTGAAATTTTGTTAGTTATGCCAGTTAAAATTGCGAATCGTGATTGAATTTGGCTGTGACCCTACCCTAGAATTTAGCTAGTCATTCAGGTGACTGCCTAAAGTAGAAAGAGTGTTTGACTGCGGAATCGATGTAAGCCAAACACATTGTGGGCATATGCAACCGCAATTCTCGTACAGAATGAAACGTTCAATCGTGTGTCAAGACAGAGTCAAGGTATACGTCCCGATAGGTTAACATTTCTCTATTTATCTTTATTTGCGGATGTAAAGCAGATAAGTACATAAATCAAGACAAAAGTGACAATTAGGAAAAAGGACATTTATTGGCTGGCTAAACGTTCTGAGTCAACACCTTTTGTGAACATACTACTGGTTAATAGGTCCCGTTTGATAAGGCATCAAAAATCGTCATTAATTTGAGGTTTAGGGTTTCTTAACAAAACTTGGAAGCAGTTGGTGGGGTCGGTGAAAAGGCTTGTATCGAGATGTCTCGCGATCGAGTTTCGGTATGACCGCTGACCCGTGCAATTTAGTTTCGACTGTTATCGCTGTGACCCCACAGACTGCTTCAAAGTACTTTTGCAAAACCCGAACCCTATGTGCTGGCCATTTTCGAGGCTATATTAACTAGGAATTGTCAACAAGCACTACGCGCGTAAGGATGTTGACTGGGAACTGGTGCCAATGGTCATGTGACCTACCTCACATAGCCAATAAGTGTTCATTTGGGAACTTTCCCTTTTGCGTTCTATATAATCTACCGAGCCCTAAGTACACGACGGAAGATAGTGAAATAGAAACATGCGCGACATAGGCCTTCTATCTGTCTTGTGAAAATGGGCAAAAGGGACTCTGAGTTTTAGCTTTCAATCCTTGTTTACTCCAAAACGATAAATTCTCACCTTATATGACTCGCTTGTCTTTAATTCAGATTACAGAGAATGCCATAACGGTTAGTCCGATTGCAATATTTGGGGAATCAACGGAAAACGTATTCAACGAAAACTACTTTGCAGTTTTTGAAGAAGCAAAGTTACCATCGGCTGGCTGGGCTCCACCGTCTAGATGGGAAGATCGACTCAACGAATTCTTCTATGTTGGTGAATATCTGTTTGGAATCAAAAGTAAGTTACTTCCATAAGTTATACTGTGCGCCGGTTGTTTGATCTACCCAGAGTAAAGTTAGAGCACTTTTCACGAGTTTGTTTTTGCTGTAATGAGACTGCTGTATTCTCACAGCCTTAAAAAGATACCAATATAAAATTACTTTGCGTTTCTGGATCCTGACACGTCTGGATAAAAAACTGAAGATGAGTTGAGTTAGGTTCAGATGTCCTGAGGGGACTGAAAGCTTTGGGTTACGCATCAACAGTTAAGAACCCTGTCGGACAGATCCGAGGTAGGTATTTAAGGACCTCTATTCAGACATTTTAGGGTATCTAGCGAGTTGTCTCAAGGACGTTTCTGAGTTATTTTCTAAAAAGCCTGATCCTACGTAACATAAAGAATTATATACATTATGAGTAGAGATTTTGAACTGGAGTCTTATGAGTTGAACCATTTTGTGCCGAAAAGCCAAAAAAGTGTCAGGCTGCTCCTTCTTGTTCAGAATACTCGCCAATTTGCATTTTGCAAGCGTCTGGGAAGATTTGAACCTCTGGCATTCCGGCATTCACTAAGGCACTACACCATTCTGCCGAGGGTTACCGTAAGCAGGGTAGCTGACACGAATTGGACGGACTGACAGTAAACGCTCCGTTCCTCACGTAAATTGGTGTTGGGAATATTTCGAAGATAAAACGACGGTTAGACCGAAGAGGTGAGATTGTTCTGAATGATGGAGGACAATAGTAAAAGAAGTCTTGGATTCCTTGACTGTGAACCTCCCGGAAACTTAGCTAATGGTGATCGAATCTGACCGCTACAAAAAGCCTTCAGTTATACCTAAGCTCTTTCGACTGGTAATCATTTGCAGTCGAAGTACCAGGTGAAAATAACGAGTCAAATGCAGTAAGAAGTGTTCCGTTTTGGTGCGAACTCAAGGTCCCTCAAGGGACTAGGCTGCAAGTGACGGTTAGTGGGTATATAAGAACTAAAGGTACATTTGCACTTGGTGAAACCTGCTTTTCAGTAGATGGTTTTCCAACGAAGTATCTAAGTCTCAAACCCAGATCAATAGACAGTTAACTTGGAGAAGCAGATGTTCAACAAGCTCGAGAGAGGCTACCTAACACCTGAGAACTTTCGCTCCTCACTCTTTCCTGAAATTGGCTTGCAAGGAACTGTAGCACCTGGCCTCAACTTGTTTAACTCCGCACTGAGCAGCGCTTATTCATAAGTCCGCAATTACAAAGAAGACTCTTCAGTAAAGGTCTCCGGAATGACAGGACCAAATGATAAGTCGTCTGGATTCACAAAACAGAAAGTTTAGGCTTATGACCCTTTCAAACGGCTCGCATACAGAGTGCTTTGTTGTATTATATTCCTTCGCTGCAACGTACGTACGAAGGAAAACACGGCATTGCCCACATTAAATTAAGTCACGCATAACGTACTATGGTCTAAAGAGAATACTAAGCTTTGATCATATAGTAGCCTTGTGGCCTTGAATGCTTTGCAAGAAGGTCATACGTCACTGACCATTATGGTTAGGCAAAAGGTTGAAGGTGTACGTTAAGCAAGATGGTGATCATACAGAACAGGCAAACAGAACAATATAAAAAGAGCAAGACTGCACTACATCACAACCGGAAGCACGTTTGTTTTAGCACGAATTGCCAGTAAACCTGAGGTACTGGTCAAAACGGAGAACCTTAATCCACTGCAACCGATTTCGTGGACATGGCATGCAAGTTCGATCTGTGTGTTTGGACTGTGATGAAGTTTTGGAACGAATTTCGACGGAACGTATTAAAAAAAACAATAAATTAGTACAAAAAATATAGACCCATAAGTTTGCCAGAATGAAATCCTTCAACTGCTTAATGAAGTAGTTTTTCGCTTCGTGAGTCTTAAGGACTCTTTTCCCTTTGATATTCGATTTTTGGTTTCAAAATCAGCTTACTCAACGGTGCACAATAGCACGTCAGTGAAAATGTCAGGTGGGATATTAGTTGATAAGCAGTGTTACATAAATGACCATTATTCTAGTAGCTACTGGACACACGAGCAAAATTTTTTAATGCATAGTGGCTGGACACAAGTTGTCCTTAGTTATATTTCTTCAGTTACGTCTTCAGTTATAGAGATCAATATACTAAATGATGTGAGTGCGAGGAGCAGCAATCCAAAGCAGACAGTCCGGACGACTTAGAGATCCAAAAGCCCCAGAAAATTTCTTTACAATTATTCCAAACAGTCAGCGAATATAGGACACATCGTGGGAATTCATAAATGAACAATCCTTCCGAGTACTTCATAAGCCTACGTTAATCGAAAATATTTAATATTTCGCACTGACAATGGTAAATTCTTAGTTGGTCACAGTATTCAAAATATAAGCTCCTTAGGAAGTAATTGTGCGTGTTCTTGTACATCAGTCATTACTAGAAGCGGTTATGCACGTCTGGTAATGGTCATAACCCTCAGAATCATCCACTGTTCAAATGCAAAGTGTGCAGACTAAGCCACTTTGATCGTCTTTTGCGTGTCACCTCTTGAGTGTGTTTACTATTCCAGCGATAAATGGTCCGCCTGTTGTAGATTAATCGATAATTCCCCAGACGACTGGTTCCCTGACGTAATCCTGTCGGTCAGCGCTACCAATGGCCTTGTACGCCACATATTCAAGGAAAACTGGTAAAGGCTATGTCACATTTCAAGGATAGAATCTTTCTCCCTAGAACAGGATAAGCAACAATATACTAAGACCTTTTGTTCAACCTGACCTAGCTACTTGTTTAGATTTCCACTAACCACGGTGCCTGTAAAAAAGAATGCCCGATTTACGAGTAAGAAGTATGAAAATGCCAAGGGGTTTATTCGCCTGGAAAGCACTCACGCGCTCAATGTAACCAAAACGAGACGAAATTAGTGCATTACATAGCTGATTGATAAAGGTTGACTAGTACACTGTGGGTCGTTTTGTGGGGCAGTTTCACACCAAGGCAGATTTAAGACAATCCTTTGCGCTACACGTGAACCCCCTGAGATTTTGTTGTTTCAAGTGAGCTGTGGTGCATGTGGTATGTTTTTGAGACAGTGACGTAACGTGTTGACGAATGTTCAGTGTGAACAAGTAATTATCGAGTGATTGGAGGGATACTTAAGGACAAACAGCAGCGATACAACTGTCTACTACTGTCTACTGTCTACTGAAGTCGGGTACATAGCGGAAACCGCACGTGACTCATGTGAACATGTTTGTGTCCTTGAAAATACAAACCTTTCAGCAGAAAAGGCTAAAAGCTTGCATCGTGAACAGCTGATGTAATTGATAAATTTGCTAGCATATGATGGATCAACTAACGCATCGAGTAGCTTTCATTTCCTAGGCTCGCAATTCATTGTTCCGGAACAGCTGGCACCGTTTACGGCAAGCTTTGAAAAACTACCGGAGGGCTTACCCCTGAACTAACTAAAGAAGATGTAGTCGGAATGCAATTTGCGCGAGAGCCCACTCTGATGTGTAAAGGTCGACGGAGGAAAACCAGTCCTGGTGCGAGCAAAGTTCTGATAATTTCACCTGAGGCTTCAGGGAAGACGTATTTGCAGGAAAATATAAAACAGCAAATCAAAGCAAACTTGGATCTCTCTGTGGAAAAGAACGTCAATAAAAAGCTTCTGCTCTGAGAATATTTGAGCCAGCTGTCCAACCGGAATGGCAGGAATAGCATTTATGTACCACAAAATGACTTCAGATTGAATATTGCAATGCAATAGAACCATGCACTTTAAAGTAAGCGTGAAGGAAATTTAACTTGAGTCTTTCATCGGGCGGTACTATCTTGGTTTACAATGTGAAATCAAAATTTTTTGAATGAATAATCTTTTTTACTTGGCCTGACCAAACAGAGAGAGACACGTGTCGTACAATAAAAGACGCTTCTGGCATTTCACTAGAACCGTCAAAGTAGCAAGTATTATTTGAAACTTTAGCAGGTCGGAAAAATTCTTCCAAGAGAGAGGTCAAACAAAAATGTGGGTAGCCTTAGTAAAAAGAAACGATCCATCAAATCCATCAGAAGGGAATTTTACCGATACGCTTTTTATCCTACCGTAATATAGGATGAAAGACATTAGTTGCATTTTTATGTATAGATGTATGCAAAGTATGGACTCAGTTAACACATGTAGATGAGTGGAAATTTTCTAAATTTTCCAAGTCTTAATACGAGAACACTGACCTAGAACAATGGTCTGGTATATTAAAGGAGAGTATGACAAATTAAGTGGCATAGTAACTCCAGTGGCAAGGCGAATTTTAGCCAATCCTGGGGCGCTGTACATTTAGTCTACATGTCATCGCGGTTTTAAGGTTGCTGCGTATTCTATGGGCAAACGGTCATGCTTCGAGGTGTTAGTCTTTAAGGGGGCAGCTGTATACAAAATTCTCCTCAGGCCAGCTGTATCTCTTCATGTTAAAGTCAAGATAAGCTTATACGTAGAGAAGAAAACTACTGGCGTAACGGTGAACACTACTGATGAGGCATGCGAGCAGTACGTGTGTTCTCGTAACTCCGCCTTGATCTAATGGAAGGTGGGATTTATTACGGAATTTGTGGAACTACTTTGCAGTTTTCGCTTGCAATTGTGTGGTAGTCAATGAATATCCAGGAGAGTTCAAGAAGACGCGTTCAAGAAGAAGACGGATATTCAGTTTTTAAAAACAACGTGCAAATGTGAGTTTAACTTTCCTGTCCAATAGTCTGTAACCGTTTGGTTGGCGTTTTTCTAATAAACAACTCCGAGGCGAAGGGCTTTCCTCGTTACAGACATACATACAATATCATCACGGTTTTAAGGTTGTTGCGTTTTCTATGGTCAAGTTGTCACGCTTCGAGGTGTCAGTCTTTAAGGGGGCTGCTGTATACAAAATTTTCCTCAGGCCAGCTGCATCTCTTCATGTTAACGTCAGGATAAGATTATCCGTAGAGAAGAAATCTACTGGTATAAACACCCTATGCTAGTTCTGCATTCGAACACACGTAAACAGCTTAGGTGAGTTCAGCTGACGCGTAGCTCTGCTGTGCCTATATGACAACTTTGAAATGTACACATAATATGACAGAATGAGGAGAGTTCTTTGACTCGCGGGACATGGGTGTATACCGTTTGTTGCTGTTAGCAAGGCGTCTCAAGCGTCGTGTTAAACTCACAAAAATTCATTCCTACCGATCAGTCAGAACTTTTTGATCACGAAATTGTTTAAATGGGAAAAGTTAATTTTCAACTCTCACTTCTCACTTCACAACGGAAGACAACGATCACACTAATAACCAGGCATCGAAACCCCCAATAACATGGGCATACTTGTTGTCTTCAAGGGCCCACGTTGTCACGTCACTCTGCTGAGATTGCAAAGACGCCTCCACAAAAGTCAGTAAATGACTCAGTTGAAGTTAGGCTATCTTAACTAATCGGCATGCACATATAAAGAAACTGTGCTGCTCTCAAGACAACTTAGCCGACTCTTTCAGCACAGCTGTCTTCCAATGTTAATCTGTTTTTACACCCCTTGAACTCAATACAGATCCCCTCGACGAAAAAACACCACTAGGAAACCATTGGTAGCGTGAGAAGATTTGAGAATTTTCAATGAAGATTTAGTCCTGTTTGTGAAGCCAATCTGTGCTTATTGGTTTCTCAGCATGGATTAGTTCTATTTACGGGGCAAAATATCCATTTTTGGGGTTCATCCTTACCTGAAGAAGGGGTTACGATATTTGGTACCTGGAGAAAGCGGTTTCTTCGAAAGGAGAGGTTTTTTGTATTCAAACGTCCAAGCTACATATTTGACCCCCTTAACTTTTTGGTACTACTGATGTTCACTTGATGATTAGCCTTTCATGTTTATCACGGTTTAAGAACGGAGAAACCATAGGTTTTGTAAAAACCATTGATTCTTCATTGATTTATTCTTACTTGCATACAGGCTGGTATGTCACAGACACCACATCGTTACAGGAAAGTGAGTACTCACCAAATTCATAGATCACGTTCGCATAGTCCCTTGTTCGCTTCTGCACAGTTCTAATGAAACCTTCGTGTGTATCTTTCACAGGAGAACCACCGGAGTCACAAAGAAACTGCCAAGCATCTACAATGAATCATGGTACGTGGGTCACCTTTTTTGTTACCCAAGTAGACATGGTTTGTTCTTGACAATATAGTGTATTGTCCTCAAGCATAAGCAAACTAGTCAAGGTAAAATGTGTTTTTCTCTGCCTCACTGTTCGAAATTATGCTTTCCACCTACGATCTGGAAGGTGGTTTCCCTTCAGAAACAATGAAACCTTATATTGCTGTCCTGTTCGCCAACAATATAAGTACCGTAATTTGAAAAAGCTCTAAAAAGGCTACTCGTCAGGATGCTTATAGGGAGTGCTCTTATTTCGGAGGAAACTCCTGACAAGATCTAATGTGATCACTCGTTATAGTATAGATCTAATCTTGTGCCACGTTTTGGGATTTGACGTGCCAACGACTCTGAATAACAATGTTTACTTTGAATCATTGGTGCTAGTGTGAAGAGATTTGGTAATTTTCAACTTTGATTTTGTCCTGTCATTGAGGCTAACCTGTGTTGAAAACGAAATTCAGAGCTTCGAACCCACGTTCTTCTGACCAGTGGTTGACTGTTAGGCCACGAGCGGCTGACCAGCTGTGTGGTTGGCTGATTGTCAAGAGCTAATTACACTGCTGTTCAGCCGGTCGTGGCCGAAAGATAAAGTGTCCAAACACTGCTTTTAAAGTCGCGGATTCGAAACACTGAGTTTCGTGAGAAGTACAATGCTGAAGATTCCCGATGAGCACATAACAGCTGCGCAACACCTCATGGCTTTTCAGTATAGATTGGTCTCACGGACAAGACGAAATCTGAATGAGATTTGCCAAAAAGTTCATGCTTCTTCAGACGTCCGTTTAGCAACCACTTATAAGACACGACTAGATAGTTGTTCGTAGCGAGGCTCAAAAGGATTTTCATTTATTCACAGGGCCCTTATCCGGCTTTTATCAGCTTCTTCTGTGACCAGACATTGGTGAGATATCAACCAACTCTTTGGGCCGACTAGATGTTTGTCTGATAGCACGGTTGCCCCCATGAAGTTCACCATATCTGACAAATGAGAAAAAGTAAAAATACGTATATTTTCGGGTGGCAAGACATGTCATTTATCGCACTGATGGCTCGGTTTTGGTGCATCTAATAGACAGGATACTACCAATAACCTCCCGGGCCGTTTTGGACCCAAGCAATTAACCATTAGGAAATAACTCGTGTCATCCCACTATGAAAATCAGTCCAGCGGTGAGATCTAAATGTATCTCTAATCAAATACCAGTTACCTAGAGGCATTTCGTTACACGCGTGAGCTACGGAAACCGGGTAGGAAAATGGAAAATCCCACATAATTCGCAAACCTCTAAACTTCCGGACATACTCTTGTCCACTTTGGGAATGGGGCACTATCCGAAAAGTCCTATTCTCAGTTGGACCTTAAAGTCAAGTAGCGAGGGTTGCAATATTTCTCCTAGGAATTAGACCAGTTGCCAGTGTTCTAAAAGAAGACGAATAAAACAAGGATACTGCATTGAGACGCGTTAAAGTCACTATCATAAAGCTAATTAAAAACAACAATAGTTCACCTTTTATTACATGATACTCGCAACATACAACCGCGAGAACGAACCACTACGTATTTATCAACCAGATAAAACCGGCTTTTGGACCCTACCCGCAGCAGCAATTCAATTAATGAGCGTCCCTTGATTTCGCTCACAACCCGGAGGTAACTTATCAAGCTAAAATACCATGCAGAAATACATTTACTACCATAGGCTTATTCAAGGTAAGCCAGGTACACTAATCTACTTTCATGAACGGAAGCGACCTTGAAAATGGCCCCATTCAGCTCTGATTACAGCGGATAGCAGCATAAGCCGTAAATAACGGAAAATTCCTGTTTCGGGTAGTAACCTTTCCTTATAATTTTCATCTGTCCCAGATTACTCCGGTAGTGAATGCCTACAGGCTGTTGGGGATGACATTTGTCCCGTTTTGCTTTCTACGTGTGTTGTAATCAAGATTGTACTATATCTAAAAACCTGAAAACTGTTTCAGTGTCAATGATTCCTGTCACTGTTCGGATGTCCGATACAAAGATACCTTGGGATGTGTTGTCGCATACATTCAAAATAACGCGCTGGGAAGTGAGTTCTGCACAAAATTTATGAATCATTTTATGCTAACATGGAAGGTCAACAGCCTTATATATCAACTCCACCGCACGAAGTGTACCGAATATTTGGTCAAACAAAGTCGGAACGGTTTGTACAACCGGGTTTCATGAGGGACACTAGTTTATTTCGCGCTTACCAGCTTGGCCTACTAACGGGGCAAGCGCGTATTGTTTCCTGCTATTTACTCAAACAGTGATCGTTAGTGCAGTGTAACTCTAATGGCACAACGCAACAGAGAAAAGCTCCGATGAGTACTGCAGACTATTTCTTTTGTCAAACGATGCATCTGATGGCATCTTTAGAAGCAAATGGCAAACCAGCCGACAAAAAAAGAGTTTCACTGTAAACTAGTCTGAAGGGATTCCCCACGTCCTCTGGAATTCGGCCAAGATAAGTTTCAAATGGATTACACATAGCTGTCTCGATTGTGTTGTAAACTGGTTGACAAGATAATTTGCAACCAATGCGTGTACATTTAGATTTTTTAGAATTTGCTTAAATCCTAATACCCGAGTCCTATTCTTTCACTCCCCAGCTCTCTGGAGAAGTCTCTCTTTTGGGACTTTTTTCTCTGCCACGTCTATTAGTTGTCCTTTTTTGAAAAGGCCCATGTAATTAAGCGAGTTTTGCTGAAAGAAGCAGATTTACTGTCATCAGTGCGCAATTCCATGTTTTTTATCTGGACATTGGGACAACATATTCAGTAAAGGTGCAGCTCCGAAATGATAGGTTGCTGAATGGTGTCTGCTGAATCAATGAGGTTTACTCACATCGTGCCTCCGTATATGTGTGTTTTCATGAGAGGCTTGAAACCAATAAATAGTCTGGAATCAATTCTAACCCGTCTTTATTGGGGACCAGGTGCTTTAAAGCCTGATGGGACATAATCAGTGGCTTACCGCGATGGATTTATATATATGTATACACATATATGAATTAAAATTGCAGTAGGACACGTCCGTTTGCATTAACGCCGTCCATATCTAATAGTCCCTACTCTGTACAGGGCTGAGTTGCACGTCCAAATGTTGCAAGAGTGCCTATTCATTGAAAATATGCTTACACGTATTTGTTATGTACTTTGCTATGTACTTTATTTTACCTTCTTCATGCTATTCAGCAGTAGTCGAGGAAATCGCTACTTCCAATTATCGTCCAGTTTGAAGATGTGAACCAAAATCAGGATCAAATCAAATAAGGATTTCGAAGGGTTATTTTCTGGACACTTTAATCGTAATTGTGGGTGGGTTCAGGATTTGTACAATACACATCCACATCAGTTTCGTTTGAATAGTCCTCCTAGCGTCCTGGTACATGAACAAGCCCGACTGTCCAGACGTTATAAGTCTGGTGCGTGGAGCTTGGGGTAGCGGTAAAACTCTTTCCTCACATGTCAGATACCCAGAGGTCAAAGTCCAGCAAGGTCGGTGATATACACTGCTAATGAGCTATCAGAACAGAAGAACTAGAGTACATTGTTTCCCCCGTTTGTTACGAACTCATGAGAATAAGATGATCTTAGCCGCGAATTGTGGGTAAACCAGAGTCAACACTGGTGTAGATGTACCTGATGATAATATATTTAAACAAAGAATAGTGCATCGTCAGTACTCCGTCGGTACTCTTCTAGTACTGATCAGTTTATGGAATGCCTAAGACCCACACCACGTTTATCTACACCCGAGGGTCCAACCCCTTTTGAGTAACTTAGCTACGCCCTGTTCAGTGCTAGAGTATCAAATTAGACATTTCTGCACTTCAATAGCTTTTAAATTTCCCCATGAAGGAAGACGTATTCACCAACTATCTGCGAATCCTGACTTTGGAATCAATTCTTGGTTAACACTAACCATCCGGAACTCCGACAATACCACACACATAATGTAAAACTAAAATTTCCTTCGAATTTTTCTTTGAGTATAATGTTATTGAGCTGCGCTTAGTCCCAACGGTATTAATTTTAAAACGAACCCCGAGAATCCATTTATGAATGGTTCTTCAGGGTACATCCAACCATCTGATTCAGTTTAGAACCAAAATCTATTGAAAGGGCAAAATCGTGAGAAAAATCAAACTTTTCAAGGTGTTCCATTGTGCTAAGTGCATACAGACCAAAGCCCTGCACCAAAATTTTGTGATAGAGTGTGAATTTCAAGTCACCTGGTTGCAGTATACAAGTGTTTGGAGAATGAGCAATCCTCGGCATGATTCAAACTGACATTTAGGTGAACAACGGAGTAAGACAACGGTAGAATAATTTTTAATTTTATAATAATAGTATTCTGTTTCCCTGATGGCAGCATTATTCACACATGTAAATGGACACCCCCACCTTTTCGTTTGACTCAACTTTGACCTCTGTATGTTCAAACAATGAGTATAAACGAGCTTATCAAAACCCCTGCACCAGGGTAGTAAGGACCATCCAGTGTTAGGCTTCCTTCACGGTGGATGAGTTTTCACCGCATTCCCTTCTTTTGAAAAAATGATAAGTATGGTCAGTTGGAGTAGGCTAGCAGTACCTTCTGGTCTATGATATAAGACACCGACTTTTGAACACCTATATTTTTGAACTTTTAGTTTGTAATTTTGCCTCAGATTTCCATTTTCTGTAAAAGCTGTTGAAAAACCACTGAAAACTGACACCTTGGAGCAGCCTAACCCCTCATCCAGTGTCTCATCTGTTTGAACTATGATTTTTACTCAACTGGAGGAGTTTGGAACCGATTGAGAAGTCATCGTTTCAGAAGGGTTTGGTAAACAATCGGCAGTTTTTAACTATGGCACGTTTCGCTTTTAACACGAAAGCTCCATCAGGCCAAGTGAGCAGGTCACCAATTTGGCCAGGTTTTAAGGCAGGCGGAGAACCAATTAGTATGACCTCTTCGGATTAGCACACTAGATCAGTGGTGAATGTCAATTAAAGGGTCTTGTTGGTTGGTGTGGTTGCTTAAATTTTCCCTTTCCATAAGCACTATGTTCTTCTGATCCACATAGACAGGGGTGCGCGTCATGAGTGCGGAAAAGAATCCTTTTCTTTCGAATACTTCAGATTACATTGTAATGCTGCAGAAAACCCTACCAATATAAGGAAGAAAGCCCTTCGCTGCAGAGTTGTTTATTAAAAAAACGCCAACCAAACGGTTACAGATTATTGGACATGAAAGTTAAACTCACATTTGCACGTTGTTTTTAAAAACTGAATATCCGTCTTCTTCTTGAACGCGTCTTCTTAAACTCTCCTGGATATTCATTGACTACTGGTGACTGAGGTCACCAGAAATGTCGTAGTACAGGCTGAACAAAGATGTAGACTGCGTTGACGATCGGCTGTTCAACAACTTATTTTGGAAAGCAGTGGTAGCTAACTCAATAAAGTAGGCGTTACAGCTGAAGGTGCCCACCGGTGGCACGTTGATTCTTTTTATTTTCTTTGTTTCTCTATTTTGTTTCCGAGTTTAAATCCGTTAAGTTCAGATATTCCCGTCTGATTGGTTTGCTTTGTATCAGGTGTGGCCATGTTGCCAATTTTAATTTGCGCTCTATCATTCCCTGCATCAAGTGTGGTTTATCGATTCAAATCCATCTAAAACTCCACTCTACTCCACTCCACTCCACTCCACTCCACTCCACTCCACTCCACTCCACTCCACTCCACTCCACTCCACTCCACTCCACTCCACTGCAATCCACTCCACTTCACTCCACTCCACTCCACTCCACTTCACTCCACTCCACTCCACTCCAATTTTACTGATCTACCTAATGCCTGCCGCGTTGCTACCCGTATTTTACTCTCAATTTGTCTTTTTAGATCTCGAGAGGTGAACAGGTAACAGTGGGGATGCATGCCACACTCGACTTAGTGGAAGGAGCTTTGATACACGGACGTGTTTTTGACACAGCTCCTGGAAAAGTCAAAAGAATTACCGCAAAATTTGCATTGGAAGGACTCTCACTACAATCAGTCGACCTAGAAGGTATTCAGTGTGGTTTACCGAGTGGTATTCTGGTTGCCTTTTATATTCGAGTCTGATTAAATTGAATAAACATGGGGTGGACTTACGAACATGCTGCATACATAAGGCTGTTTTATTTCACATTGTTAAATGGTGGTTGCGAAATCTCGGCGCCGCTGACCTAAAAAACGAACCCGTGAAACTACGGCAGTACCCAGCACAGGTAACCGACTGCGGAAATGTTGTTAGTTACCTTCATCTAGTTCACAGGTGGGGAGACTCACAATGAACGGGGCACCGAGTATCTCTCATCTAACGATGACAGAAAAATGTATGCTAAACTCGACCAGCGAACATAAATTAATCAAGGTACACAAATTTCTTTACAATACACTTTAAAGTAATGAAAAAAACTGTTGAACGAGAACAACAGATTACTAAAGCTGTCGGTGCAAAACATGTTACCTCTGGATGCTTGGAGCTGTCCGAAACACCTGGAAACTAATGAGGATTGATAATGTAAATAGCAGTTCTGCTCAGCACTAGTCCACCTCGTCCACCATTGGGAACGCGCTGCAAAGACATTAAGACCGAAATCTTCAAAAAAATCATTCGATTATTCGAGGAGAAAGTCAGCAATAAAACGACGACGAACGTAGTCAACCAGCTAAAAAACGCAGAAGTGGTTTGGAAGCAGAACGGTAGTATACTGATGCTTATCAGGACCCCGTAAATGTCACGGGGTGGTGGAACAATGGGTGAGATTTTCATAGAAGGCTATCTGTAGAGATCACAATATCCAAAATCTGGTACACCGACTAATGAATATAGGTAAAGGCGTGTGTGGAAGTGTATGTGACAGATTTGATCACATATTCAAGGCAAATATTTAACAGCTCATATGCTTAGTTCTTTTTCATGTAGTTCCGGGTTGTGAGGACCAATTCTCCACTTATAGTTTTAAATTTTCTCCCATTCGACCTGATGATATGAATGCTCCGGAAGGACCGTGTGGATAAGTGAAAGCTCACGTATTTTCACAAAATTTCTTTGAAGCTATCAAAGTGCTGAAATGTGAGGAACATTTGGACGCTTACAGCCTTAGTAAGTTGAATGTTTTGGTACTGGCGTTTCTGTTCTGACACTATCTAGAGTGAATGCGGGTTCTATTAGGTGTTTTGATGCATCACAGCTGAATGCGTATGTGCAAAGAGTAACTGAGGAGTGATCTCATATGTGTTCTATTAGCGTCAACATAGGGAATTCAGATGAACGCTCCATATATAGATGTTTAACTGTGTAAATAAATTCGGTCAATGCCGGAAAGCCGAGAAGCACTTTAAAGGTGTTTCATCCTTAATGGAAACCATCAGCAGTGCGCGTCTTCCGAATCTTCCGGGACATTCGAACCCTTGACTTCCCAGCTAGTAGTTAAATCCTAATCCGTTCGATCGCAGCCAATTAGCTAGCAGTATGACTAACCACCACTCAGGAAAGACAAAGCCACTTTTCCATCATTCAATTAGCCCGCGCTACGTGTTCGCGTGTTGAGTGGCCCCTCGAATGCCGGCTTCTCAGATATGAGATACTTCATGGTTGCCCAGGCCGAAGAAACGGCTTGTTTGAGGATCTCCACCCTGAGACGTTGATTCGAAGGTCTGACAGACAAGATGGTAGGATGGTATTTGTTTTTTCTTGGGTGCTTTTCTGTCACCTCTGACCCAAGAGTCGGAACCGCGTGGCAACAGTTGTTAGCGTTTTCTTGAGGAACACTTCCTGAAGCCAGTGACTCAATAGTCTGACCCGTTTGGCTGCAGGGCATTAGCCTGGCTTGAGGACTCAGAGGGTAAGCTATAGTTGCCACATCGAGCTCGTGGGAAGGTTTTCTTTTTTCGACCTTATTGGGTGGTTCACCGATGGTCATTATCAACCATTGGTTGATCATGCTGTGCGGTTTTTGGACTGACCTTACCTAACCAGTCCCTCCTCAAGGAAAGTCAGCGTCGCTGGTTCCATAAATTAGAGCATGTTGGATGGCTGTAAGGAAAACCTAACGGACCTGAAACTCGTGTCGCGGAAAACAGCACGAATTTACCTCCAGACTCTCCTCCTCTTGCAGCACAAAGACTAGGTATTCTTCGTCGGGCTTCGTCCTGTTAGTCTTAATGAACTAAATCCTAGCCAGGGTAACCCACAGGTTCATTGCAGCACTGAAGCCTGACCACCACGACAAAGTAACAGCTTTGGTTCAAAAACAAGGTAGACAGAATATTTAGCACATTCTCTTGTTTGGTCTCACAGTATGGATTCCATTATTTGTATAAATGGTTTATTGTGAATATAACCATCTGTTCGTACGTTGACATTGTTAACCAATACCTTGAGGGCACTAATTTCATACTTTGAAAAACCCATTCAAATTGTAATTGGAATACGACGGGCCAGTAACCCATGTACTTGTCGTGACGTTGCACGTGACCTATCAATATCAGTTGCAGTGACAGTTAGTATGGCATCCAAGTTGAATGGCGGTTCACATAACGGATCTGGTAACCAAAACCTGCGAAATTAATGCACCGTTTATCAAGAAACATGCAAAAAGAGGTCATTTGCGAAAGAAAGCACTGCTTTTGGCATAATGTTTGACATGAGGTGGGTAAAACACAATCTGTAGAATTCGTAGGCTCTCAAGACACGGGCGATTGCTATTTTCTCGAACAAAAAGGTCCATGCGTACCTCAGCTTGAATGCATTTCAGGTGGATATTTGCAAAAGGCGTCAGGGCCTGTTTTTCAGGTTGATCATACACACACAACTGGTCCCATAATTAGATAATGCAAATGTAGTTCCTCGACATATGCGGTTGGAAAAAAACAACACTGCTGTTCACCAGCCTAATTGTTTCTTTATTATTTTGAATGCCATACAACTTCCAGAAGCGTCTTTCAAGTTCTTTATACCAGTCGGAAATCAACGACTTCTCGCCAAGAACCTACCCAAAGCTCATTCGGCGGAGTATGACAACATAATTGAATTCAGTGACATCTTTGTGAGTTCCTTGTACGATAGTTTGCACGATAGCTTAATTACGCAATCCGAGATGTGACTCACTGATGACAAAATTGAAATGGTCTCAGATGTGTGATCTCCTTAAATTACAACGAGCTATCACGCGCCAGAATGTTGGACATATGAGAAGCACAAATTAATACCAAATATGGAGTTTTAGATTAGAATTGCTGACGTTTTATCACGGTTGTGCATTAACTGTGATAGCAATGGCTCACACATATCAATGATAGTCACTTTGAAAGATGTTCGCCTCAGCCCACTGAGTATTTTTCACAGAGTGCCTACCCACTCCACCCCACCCTCACAATCCCTGTTAGTTTTTCCTCCGTCCGTCAGAGATTAGCTTTCCTTATGTCACCCCATTCCCAATCGACAGGGTTGTTTGTTTGAATGCTGAGCTCACCCATTAAGACTCTGACCTAGTTCAGCGTTTGAATCGAGGTGGCTGAAGTGCTGGGTCAGCCTGGTGATATCTGCGAGAAGCATATTCGAGATTGCTCAAGCTCGAAGTGAGAAACTCCAGAATGTGTTGCCAAAATGCGCAGGTATCTACCGTTGAGGTTATTCGCCTAGCAACTTTCCAGATGGGCGTGAATCCAGAAGCAAGCTTTGCTTTTGAACAACTCTAAGTGTATTGTTCGTAGACCTATGCGGTTGAATAGCCTGCATATTCTCACGTTTTCATCAAAAACCTGGAGTAAGGTTTTTGGGGTTTTCTTCGGCAGTTCTGTATGTGCAATAGAGAAAAACGTGAGATAAACAGCTAAGAATGGTCGTTAATATAATAAAAGAGAGAATACAAAATTGATAAATATACATTATTACCTGATCATATTGTGCAGAACGGTTTAGTAAACCGAACGATGCGGACCACATGACTAATACAAACCTTGAGTCTGTACGACTCGCTCTTGGAAGCATGGTACCCGATCTCGTCGTCATATTGCGACGAGAATAAATGAACTAAATTCAAAGCGCAATTTTGTTGTCCCTACTAAAATGTTTAACCTGATCGGGGGGACTCGGAGTTTCAAATTACTGCGACTTCATTTTATCATGTCTTACTAATTGCAAACCAAAACAGCGAGACCTTTTTTTATCAATGAACAATACTACTATTATCTCCTTATATCCAGGAAGTTCGGCGTACATGAAGTAGCTGTGAAGGTAAACAAAACAACTTCGCGACGCAGCCGTTTTATAGCCTGACATTCAACACCAGTACAATATATTTCAGAGAACCTATCACAGACAGGATCGTCAGGAAATTTTCCATCAACGGTTTGTAATCCGACAGGATCTAGGGCATTGCATTCCTTGCTTATTTTGTGTCTTTGAGAGTCTTACGTATTGCGTGCAGCTCAGATTCAGTTAGTGATTGGATGCTAGCATTTTATGTCTTATCAGTTCGTGGTGTGTGTGGTTTGAGATGTCCTGTGAGTAAGCAAGAAAAGTCTGGACAACTATTATGCGCCTTACGCAATAGTTTGAATGGCCTAAATTGTAGAAATAGCATGAATTCAAGACGACCCCAGGGTCTTTACAGAGGTTAGGATACAGCAGAAAAGGCTTTTATATGAAGCTAACGTTCTTCATATTTTTTGCGGTTCGTCAACTGATGAAGAGACCGCTAATTAAAACAAATGCAACCACACCACTCTCACGCCAACCTCTGAACCAGTTCTTCGAAGATCCGCAACGTAACGAAGGCTCGAACAACTACGATTTCCCTGGCTAAAATTGATTCTCAAAGGAGAAAACAACAGTTACACGTGAAAAGCTAAGGTTACTGAAACATCTTGTGAGGTCTGTGCAAAGCTTGCTTTTAGGTTGGTTAGATTCGCTAGCCCGTAGTACTTAACTACATTACAGCACGTGAGCAAAAATAAATACAAATTTGGTAGGTGATCTTTTCAAACTTTTAGAACATTCCTGTCTCGAATGCATTCACATCAATACCTCTCCTGAAAAACATCTTTGTCTATACATTTGACGAACGTTTTCCCATTGCTTCACTTCTCACCTTGATTATAAAACCGGACCTACTCATCTTTCTTTCAAGTTACGTGAAGATCTGTTACGTGAGCTTCACTTGCATACTGCGGTGCTAGCTGTGCACGTCTCCGATCTAGTGGTTTCCGGTTCGTATATCATGGCATGTGGAACTGTTAATTTTAAAACGACTCAGCTACTAAACACCCTGACCGATTTGGATCAAGAAAATCTCGTTGAGAGTTTCAATCAAAAATTTGAAGGAGACGAGATTCTAAAAATCCAGGGTAAGTTACGATACCGTTTTCAAGCTGAATTTTACAAATGCAAGTTGTTGCTTTGGCAGTGTAGTTTTTACCTATTTTGCGGCGTACGCTACTACTGATGGGGAAATGAGTATCTGCCTTCATGGGTTATTTCTCCGTAAACCGTTCTGTGAACCTCAGCGTGGAACATTCCCATTCCATATGCTAAACTCACATGCTACGATAAATGTATTCCGGCTACATTCCCTGAAAAACATAGCTTTTGGATCAGGCGGTAAGAGTTTTTCGGAGAAGCAATCACCGTTTTTCAAGCCCGGATGGCAGAAAGCATGTGGCATTTTTCACCACCTACCACTAATATCGGGTGAAGTTTAAATTTTTTCCCTAGACTAAACATTTTCAACTGGCGAGGGACATCGATGTTGGTTTTTAGTTGAGATCCGCAATTTGATTGCAAACGTATCATCATAGGTTTCGGTGATTTGATCAATGGGCCGTGAGTGGAAGTAAAACGCACTTCCACTCACAAAACATTGATGGTATCACCTAGACCAGTGATGAAAGTTTGCAATTCAACTATCTAGCTCAGAAAACAGACCATCGGTCATCAGTACAACCCGAGCTACCAATATTCTCTTCACAAAAAACATCTAGAGCAATAGCATTTTGAAACTGGCAAAACCTGGCTATTAACCTTGAAGAACCTGGAAACCAGATACACGACGCAGAATGACCTTAATAGCGTCTAATCACTGAAGAGCCAGCGCTTTGCTGTTGGGCAATTTTCTAATCGCTGACTAGTCAGTTGAAGAAGGTTGGATCCGAAAGTTTATTGGTGCTGGCATGTGCAATATGTAGAGAATTCGCAAAAATATGACTTGATGTAAGTGCTGTAAAATAGTCTGGACATGGGAGGGGAAGCGGCAAGTTTCAATGATGAAATATGGTTGTCTCGCCTTGAAACCCTTAAAAACACTGTGTTGCTTTCGTACAGAGTTTCGATACTACTTTGAGGAGTGCTGTCCCGTTTTCCTTTTAATTGGACAGTCACCCGGTTTTTTATTTACAGAATTTCCCTGCAATACATTCTGCCAGGTCCCATGGTCACTCATTCATGCTTAGACTAGGATTGCAGTTTTGCCCTCACGTAAGAAAACAGGATTCGGCTCTGGATGAAATGAGGCGCGAATCATCGCTTTGTCGTTTTGCAATAACCCACTCATTGGTCTACTCATAACAATCAAAAGCAAACATCACTGTTTCCGCATTCGGACGTACGCGTCAGAATCTCACACAGCAATGAACTTAGTTTACCATGTATGCTGAGATGTCCTCAGGTCTATCAAACGACACATCCGCCTTACATCCATCTTATTAAATTTAGTATGCCGGTGCGAAAAGGTGGGACACTTTTGAGGATTTTAAAATTGAACAAGTGTAGTGAACTTAACTGACCCCCGGGTCAATGCCATTTGCTCGCGTCACCTGAAGTCCGCAACAAAAAAACGCCGTCGGGGAGCTCAGGGAAACCAGACGTGTGGGCAAGAAGCGCCTACAGACGAAAACTGCGTGGTGAACTTATAAAAAAACGTTTGACCAAAGACACTGATACGTATTTAAAAAAACTCATAAATGCCACGTGGTACCATGAAGCAGGTGGATGTAATCGGTGAGCAAGCCAAGGTGGAAAATTGCGTTTATCTTTTCATCAACAGTTGTGTTTCGTTCATTCGAACGAAAGGGTTGAACTGGTCCAGGTAATTTCCCAAGTTAGTTTGACTGAGAACATTAGAGACACTCCTAATGGACAAATTCGAGACCGTCTTTGACTACAAAATCGGGTAAGACTAGTTTGATCCGCCAGTATCCAGCAAACTATCATTCAGACCTTAATAAATGCGCCGCGGAGCGTTTTATATCGGTTTTAGGGCGAACCAACAAGTTTTCCGTGTTAGAAAATTTCTCGATGGAACTACACCCCGGCTTGAGTAGGAGAGACCAAGTAGACAATATTTCCTCTTACTTTAGATCAAGGTGTCTTGTAAATCGCGAATAAAATTGGAGAAAAACTTCCCAAACACACAGGTTGCGCGTGAATTTTGATGACTTTGCAGGAAGACGGACGCCTCCCTGCCGAGCCTAACTTGCACTAGCCGTACATCTACGTTAATTCCTCACGTAGTTATCTCTTCCAATGTACTTGCGGTACCAAGTTCTTAAGATGAACCGATAAAAAGCTATCCACCAGGATTTCTGAACGCATTTCCGTTGCACTACGAGGTGCAAAACTATTAAAAAGCTCGACTGCATGTCACCTAGTGGATTGCAAACTGCGGACTAAACCTACAAAGTCATTCACCGTCATCTGAAGACAGACAATCGTCGTCTACTACAAATTACTCGATCTTTACCCATTCTTCGACCAAATCTATGTAGAAAATCACATTTGTGACCAGTCTTGCCTTATCTTGGTGGGACTGCTTTTCCATACGCCCAATTTATCTCCTTAACTCTCTTAATGAGTTGAATGTCTCCAAACTTATCCTTGTCTATCGTTGTTTGACTTGCTGATTTGTGTCCCAAACCTTACTATATGTTCTATTTGTTTGACCTTGAATATGAATTCGTATAAACAATATATATTTGCGTTTTTATCGAGACGGTTAAAACACTCCGACTGAGAATGTCATCGTGCTATCATGAGTTTAAAATCCTCTGTCTCGCTTACAGCACTCCATATAGAAGACCGTGTTCTTGTTTGCGGGAAAAGGTGAGTAAAGAAGTGGGAGTCTACAAAAGGTGAAAAAATTACGATTACAAAGAGCATATACTGACATGGGTATCATGAAATAGTTGTTGAGTCTGTGTGTGATATCCGCTTGATGCTTCGAACAACAAAGAAATACTACTAAATATTGATCGTTCAGCTGTAACTCTCTTTCGGTGCATAGCTGCCATGCTACCCGAAGGAAGCAGGAGGCATGAGATAATGTCAGTTTGCCCAAGCCAAAAGAGGAACGGTTGAGATGCTGAGGTTGGGTTCAAACCATGGACTTCTCGGTTAATTAAGTACGCTCCCTAAACACTGAGCCACCTCGAGCCTGTAGTAATGAGGACGAACCTAGGCGAACACATATCTTCAGGCATCCATTCTCTGGCCGGTACAGATCTTATATGGCCTTAAGTGTAGTATCAGTGAACCAATAATTCAAAACAGATGTGAGAGATAGGGGAATCTGTAGATTGGTCTTTTCAAAGTTCACCCAACGTACGCCTAGCTGTACTGATTAGGACCGGAAATCACTGGATATGATATATCGTTGGCCGGAAGGCATACAGCACCATGCCGGTAAACTGGGAGGAATCGGACGAATTATTTCTAGGCAAGCACACCAAATGATGTAAGCCCCTCCAGTTGCCAGATTATGTATAACTATTTCAGTACTTTCATTTATCGGTTAGTATTTTCATTTTCAGCCGATTTGTGACACTTTATAAACGATTTAAAATGCTGTCCAGAATTAACTACGTGCCCCATTTTAACCTGGTGGACTAAGAGGGAACCCTACCAGAATCAGTCAGTTCGGTCAGTTTCTTCCGGTTTGGTTAGCAAACGCAGGGTTGTACGACCCACACATGTGATACAAAATGAACAGATGAACAGATGATATCTATAGAAGGAGTTGTTGTTGCTATTCTGTCCCTATTCTGTGGTTATGGCTGCACTGAACGTGGATTTTGGGGATGCGGAAAGACTTCTGGTAAATATATTACTCCTAAATTCGCAAGGAAACAACCGGTAATTTGTCTTGGTAGCCCGTTCGGCTGAATGCATGCTATAAATCAATCACAAAAAACAATTTCTTTTGAATAGTGACACCTGACTTTCTTTGTGTGATGCCATCAGAACAAGCATTTTATGCTCTTGCACTCTACAAGCCCATCCGATAGTGCATTCTGAACATAGAGTTGGGTTTCAACAACATGTATTAGCACTGAAACGACAATCTAGCATTGGAATAACCTACAGACCCATTACAATCTGACATTTAATGGCTTGACATCAAGTCTGGAATATAGGGTGATAATGTAGTTCAGAATACGGATAACCAATAAATACATTGTTCGCTTGGTTGTACCCTGCGTACTGACGCTGAGTGGTAACCCAAGTTGAGGTGGAAGTTTGTGGGAAGTGGACAAAACTTTTGGACTGTACTACCTTGCGCTGTACACGATCTCGGAAATAGTCTAAAAAAAATGACAACCAAGTTGTGGCTAAGACCGCCAGTGAGTGAGTTTAGTTAAGCTATTTAGCCAAAGGATGGTAATCATACAACGCTAATACCGTTATTAAATTCAGGTACAACGAGATGCATGGGCCAGAGAATCAAGTACTGAGCAGGGCTGACACAGATTAGTTAGAAGTATTAAGAAGATTCGGAATGTGTCGGCCTGGATAGGCCTTCCAAAAAACGTGCGTAAATGAAAACCTCAGGCAGTCGGGTGAAACTTATGTATAAGGTTATACACACTGACCTCCACCAGTCGGGTATTACAATTCCGGGTTAATCTAGCCTATTTTGTAAGACGTTTGGTTTACTTCAAACTCACTGGTGACCAAGAGCGAACCATGGATAGAACCTCATGATCCCCTGTGACAACCTTATTGGTGGTCGCCTAGGTCAGTTCTTTGTCGCTGAATGATTCTGTCAAAAAGAGGGTCACTTATCGTAGTGCGTTGATTTGTGTACCGTGAAAATCCACTGAACGAAACTGTGGAGTGCCAACGCAGCACCCACAAACAGGATAGATATGGTTTCCTGGTTTACTCAGTTAGAAGTATGATGTAAATTTGAACTTAAAGGTCAAACTGTTTTGATATTTCTACACTGCTGACTTGCGGTGAAGCTTTCGAGCCGAGGATTTCGTGCGATGTCCCTAAAGAATCTCCTGTCCAGGACTGGGCGCCTTGGCAATATCTCAGCTCAGATGAAATGATGGAACCAAAGTACCATCATATCTCATCATTGTGCACTATAAACGTTAGTGCTTACTGCTGGTGTATTGTTATCGATGATGACTATGTTGATCTGGGCGATGATGGTGAGGATCAAGAACATAGGAACAAGAGCGTAGAAACAGCAGCATTTGAGGTAATTCTGAAGTCGAGGGTGAGGATGTCAATTGAGTCTTTGAAGTTTCGGAATTGAAATCAGTTACTTTTTGTTCATATCCACGGGATAACCAGGCCAGTCGCTGTCCAGTACTAGTTGAGTTTATAAAAGTATACTTTTGATCGTACGCGAAATCACTCACCTTAGTTTTTTTTACTGCAAAAATCATTTCACAGCCAATGTGTTTTTTGAAGCCTAGACTATCTGTACTTTCATTTTCATTCATGATCTTGCATTTAACTTATCTCCAGCAGCACTCAGGATACGGATGATTCAGACACAACGGCATAAAGTCACCTAGTGTGTGTCGAATACACGCCAACAATTGGCTTTCGCCTTCTTTGTCTGACTGCTGTTTGGTCGCAACCGTTCATTGACGCACTTTACTGATATTCAGCTTTGCTTTCCATATGTGGGTACAGCACAATGTTTTTTTTGGGAATTTCGTCTCGTTATTCATGGATTGATTCTGAGAACGGTTACACCATCGCAATATGAAACGCAAACGTTTTTTAATCATGAAGATTCCTCAGCTCTTCTAAAAGCAGGTTTTGTCCATTGCATATAATTTAACAAACCAAACGCCTTGTTTCTTTCTTGAAAAACGTCGGTCCAGAGCATTCTGGTGATTTCACAACATAAATGCAATAGTCGTAAGTGGTTAGGGCATCTGTAGAATTCACATTCGCAGTGCTTTCGTTTGAACAGTCCTCTTTCTGTCCTAGTGCATGAACAAGTCCGACATTTCGGAAGTGATAAGTTAGATGTGCCTAGTGTGAGCTGGTGGAAGGCTGGTAGCACGCTCGCCACGCACATTAAATGTTCGGAGTTCAGACCAAGACGCGGCCGAGGATATCCGATGCTGATGAGTTCTAACAGGTGTGAAACTCGAGTCAAATTCCTCCCTCTCTGGTGTGGACTCGCCGGGATGGGAGGATAACTGTTCAAACGAGAGTGATGTGAGCTTGCTTCTACAAATACAGTAGTCTTTTCTCTGAAGCTTCCTTCCTGAAAACCAGAACCCATACCTGGACACACTAACCCAGATAGTAAAAATTAAAGACGCCTTCATCTTTAGAACAGTGATACAACACTACTGAACTCCATCAAAACGCACTGGTTTGTTGCTACGATAATTTGTAAAATGATTTCAGTGCAAATCTGGTAAGTGGTTGAAATTTGCCTCAATGGATGTCAGTGAAATTCCAAAGGTGTGGAAATGTTTTTGCCTTTTCTTGGACAAGGCACTGGGCAAATAGGTGTTGGAACGAGTAGTTATACCACGGGGGAATATACCATTGCATTATTAGAAGGCTGAGAGTGTAAAAGTGCCTACTTTCTGCGTTGCCTCTTTGGAAAGTTCAATGGCCTTCCAGGGACATCAAATGCATTACATGTGTGGTTTATCAATCTCAGTATAATGGGGTGCCCCCCGTCTGCATATGTCATGTGTGTGATGTGAGAAATGTGCACCAGCACACAACTGTAAAATAAAACGAGAAAAACACAGGTTCATCGTAACCACTTGTCTCATTGTCACTGCAACAAGAATTATTGCTAAAAATGCGGGAATGTGGCATTGTTTTTGCGAGAAGCACAACTGACCAAAACTCCTCTCCGATCTCCGTAGTGTCGTCTACCTTTGCGAAATTGGTGAACTAAGTGTTTTCAGGTTGTGGTGGGTTACGTAATTGTAACCGACAGGTTCGCTGTTGTTCCTCTCAGGGTATTAACCGCTTATTTTCTTAACGTCAGTGCAGTCTCAAAAGATGCATTATTCATGACAATAGTGATATGGTACGACACAAAGAAGTAGGTTTTATACAATAAAATGTCATGCTTAGCGCCATGTTCTAGTCTAAATTCGGTACATTAGGTGTTGTGGAACTATAGGTACAGCAACCTACGATATCTAACATAATGAGTCAGACCTTTCGCACTTTATCTATTGAGTACATTAACTCTCAACATTTTTTCTGACAACTTCTCGAACGTAAATCCCAAAATAATGAACAGTTAAGGAAACACTTTGTGTGTGCACTGATTTCGACTAGAATTGCTAATAATAACTGCGGCCACAAGTTCCTCTTTGACCTATTTGTAAATTAACTGGTGATTCTCTATCAAATGATACGTATCACTTTCAATTACCTGCTTACGGGGTTTACGGTCAACACCGATCGCAATCGGTCGTACTCTGGCGGTATTTTACTGTTGTTCCTGTGTTCATGTTCTATCTTTGGAAAGAACATTCGCCTAAGGCAAACAGAGGGAGGAAAATCCAGTTCCCTTAAAAAAGGCTTTTAATGAAAGATTAATCTAGATGCCTCACCCTGGTGTGAAGGGAGGCGTTCAGTCGGGCGGTCTTCTTTCCTCTCAGCGTGCAGCTGTACAGCTTAAAAAACATACAAAAGCACCGACGAAAAAATATTTTTCTTGGTTAGATTTTGATTCTGTAGGACACGCATTCCTAAAGACAACCTTGATTTACATTCACCCGTGAGTTCTGTCGAGGCTACATTAGGATTTCCATTTAAATGCTTTGCCACAATCCCAGAATGCGGCGAAAATTCCTCCAACAGAATTCTTCGCCAAGCTATGTTTCACAAGTGTTATTTAGGCCAATTGTTGAACGTTCACTATACTGTGTTTGGAATCATGTACTCCAGCTTTCAAAATGTATTACCTTGTACGTTAGTGCAGCGAATGAGTTAATAGAAAAAAGAACACAGTAAACGTGATGCCGGGCTCCAAGAATGCGCACAACCCCCCCCCCTTAAGCGAATCGCGGGCACAAAATAACGTCTTTCGGTGCACATGAGGACAGTGGTTCCTAATAATCCGAAAACAGCGTTTGTCGATCCCTTGTACATACTATCTACCACACGTCGTCTTCCACATCCATTCTTTCTCCATCCATTCTCAACCGAGATTTTGCTTCTTCTCATATTTCCTGTGGAATCGTGTCAAATATATATCTAATGATGCACGTTTTCGGGTCAATCTCATCCTAATAAGCCTGGTGCGTCTTCTGAAGTAAATTCTCCGTCGCCAACCACCGTAATTTGCGTATCATCTTTGCATCGGTTTTCTCTAACTCATGAGTACAACTCTCCAAGCGTGATGTTAACGACCGAAAACATTGCATTCGAGGCCTTGGAACACAACTGTCTGAAGATGTGAACATCACCCGTAGCCAGTGTAGCTCTGGCTCTGCAACCCATTCGATTGCTGAATTGTCCTCAGTAGTGTATCTCAGTTACACAACACAGAATGCGAAGTCTGAGTTCTGTGCGTGTGAAAATGTAGACTTAGGCCCGAGGAATAATAACACTATTGTTGGATAACATTTGGTGGGCAGAGAACAGGTTTCTAATATTTCTGAAACCGTTCAAAAATTGCGATACATGCCAATTTCGGCAAGTGACTAGTTAAACTACTTTCTGGCTAATGGTGGTGTGAGGAGATTTTTGATAATTATCAATAGAGATTTCAGCCAGTCAGTGAAGCCAATCTATGCTGAAAAGCCGAGAAGCACTGTACAGTTGTTTCATCCTTATCGGGAATCATCAACAGTGAGCACTCAGAAAGCTTCGAACCTGTGACCTTCCGGCCACTGGTTGACTACTAAACCGTCCGGTCACGACCGGCTTATCAGCAGTGTGGTTAGCTTTCACTTAGACAGGACAAAGCACCACTCATCATTCAGTCGTGGAAACCACAGCACCTGGTCACGTACTGACTGGCCCCCTGGAATGACGAAGTCTCAGACGGAAGTTTCACTAATCTTGTGAAATTATTCCTTCTGTGAGCAGAGTCTGCTGTGTTTGTTTCTGCAGAATTTTTAAAAGGTTCAAGGGCTACAAAGAGATGAATAAGGGGCAAAAAACGACGAAAAATCGCCTAGAGCTTTATAAGACCAGAAATCCATCGGAGGTTTGCAGCTTGGTTCAGTGTGAACACACAGTCCTTGAGCCGAGCTCCAGCATGATATCCGCACTTGTGGGACTCTACGTAGAAATCAGAAAGATCATGTGTTGAAACACTTCGGAAACAGTCAGTTCCAGTTAATTTTTCTGATGAGAAAACACCTCCAACTTCTCGACCGTTTCTTCACTCTCGCATGGCGTCTCTTTCAGAATGACATCATGGTATTGTACGCTGACATGGCTTGGTAAAAAGTGTGATAAGACCGCAATAACCACACGTTTCCCATTTAATCACTGAGCTTAAACCCGCTAACACGACTTGTCCACGTTTTGGGGGCCAAGTGGACGCCTTTGACCACAAAGTAATCTGTCTCGTCTAAGCAATCGATTAACCTTTGATTAATTTTCTGAGATTGTCAATGACTATCTGCATTTTTATCCTTCTGGACCGACCAAAAACGGCCGCTTCCGTAAGATTGTCTTTTTTGGGACGAAAATTAAAAAGTACTTTAAGTGACTAAGAAAAACTAGCCTGTCTTGGGAAATGTTTTTTAATATTTGAGCAGATAGTTACTTCAAAGTAATCTAGCAAGCATTTCAACTCCCCATTGCACATTAGTCTTTCGGACGCGATTCAACTGAGTCCAGTTCACAACTGGATATTAATTTTCTTTTGCGGTGATTTTGGTCACTGCCACACAGAATTTTATCACTGTGGGGACAAGGGGATCCAAAAAATGCTTGCCGTAGTATTTTATGTACTGTTGCACTAAAACGCCGCAATCTGGTCAGTCCCGTTGTTCGAGTGAATCAAAATCTTGTCGATCCAGATTTTCGAATGCGATGCACAAATTGGACGTGCAATAAATCATCCTGAATTTTCAGCGCGTTTAAGTTTGGGTTCCAATGTGACAAACATGATTTCACATCGTTGAACTTTGACCAGGTTTACGCCTGCTTTTGTTCAGTTTACGTGAATACACTGGTTCATTTTTTCAAACAAGATGTACGAATGACGTATTTATTGGCCACATATAAAGTAGTGAGCAAGCAACTTTGCGTAGCATCAACGATGATGTAAACATCTCATAATTGCTTCTATTGGTTTGGTAAATGGGGAGAACACAAGAATGGAAAAACCATGTGTTAGTGCACAATCTTATCGCTTCAAAAAAATCACCGAGATTTAGCCTCTTTTTCGGTACTACAAATTTGAAGCCTCGCTTTCATCTTCATTCCGAAACCACTGAGCAAAACTTTCGATATCAAGAAGATATTTTTATTGTGTTAACAAATTGGCGTGTCACAGGCAGTCGAAAAGGTAGGTATTTGAGCAATACGGCTGGTAAACAGAAATTTTGGAAATTCAAAATGCTCAGACAAGAAAGATGTATCAGTTATGTGCTCTAATGGGAGAAAAAGGAACTGCGAGCACACGGTCCAAACAGAGTGTTTACAAGGAAAAGTGAGAAACAGCAGTTCATGCGATAGGAATTTTCTTAATCGGATGAGGCTGGAACCTTCCGGACTTTGGTCGAATAAGAAGTGAATTAGGGTCCCCGAAGGTGGTAAAGACCCGGTATAGAAAGTAAATGGAACACGGGAGAGTGCGCAAATGTAGGCAGTTGTTTTGTGAGGATTTCGATTATAAAAATCCTGGTACTTAAGTTTGGGTGGCACATTTATATCTATAAATTTGGTAAGGTGTTAGCCTTCTAAATGAATGTCTTCACCTGACCTTTCGAGGGTGAATTTGAAAGCAGTGGTAGAAAAATAAACACCCTAAAGGGATGATGCTGAAAATTGTTCCGCCTCTTAGTTCTTTGGCGTGAGTACAAGTGTGTACCAATGTAAGTTGCAACTCACTAGGGAAACAGCGCACCATGTGAAATGGGGATAGCTTTGGAGTTGCTGCTGTAAATCTGGTAAGTTGTGCAAAATCAGCCTTCCAAAAGCGGTCACTGCAGAAAAAACGTCTTTATAAGGTTTCACTATAATGACACGTGGTAATTCTGCTTCGCTGCTTAGGTTAGACTGCAGGAAAGCACGCCTCGGTTAACAGTCAGGCCGAGCTGTGGCCCTTTGGGGATCAACAATGTTCAAGGAAAAAACCCAAACCATCCTGATATGTCCAGTTGTTTCTGTATATCAAAAAGTGGTCATCTGGTGCCATATGATCGCAACACGGTTTGAATTATCCCAGTTTTCTGGTATGTATTGTAGAAAAACTGCCCTGTCTGGAAAAAGTTCACTCAGATAAGCGTGTCTAGGGTTGGTGCACTAAACACTTGCGCAAAATTTCCCACCACATGCCATAAAGGCTCTGATGAGATTTTCACATCTGGTAGCCTTAGAGTTGTCTGCAGAAGATAGCCAACTTATTGGGAGAAAATCTTCAAGATGGGTATGAAACTTGCAACTTCCTAATTTTGACCTGAAAGTTTCACGGATCCTCCGAATAAAGTAAACTTTCAGATAGAACGCGGATTGTTTACTTGTAGTAGAAAGACAAGAAGGACCAAAAGTAGCAAACAACACTTCAACAATTTTTCGCGTAATCCGAAACGAGGTTCCACTTAACCCCTGTTCCTCCTAAATGAAATTTCCCGAAGCTCTCCACTGATCTTAAAGGCTGATTTTATCAGGTGAAAATAGCGAGGTATGGGGCCGGCAACCCGGACCACGGATGTATCAGTTTTTGACCGCTTCAGATGTGCGGGATCGTACATAACATGCCAAAGCAAATACTATCCATACACTATGGTGGACTTGATTGGTATGGAATGTAGAGAGGTCCTGAGTGGGTGTGAGGAAACTTTCACTCTTCCGAAGTCTGAACAGATGATGATGATGACAAGATGGAGATAAAGAACGGTTCCCTAACAGGTACTACAAGTAAATCAAATCAGTTGCCTCTGATGGATAAAGAACTCGTCAGGGAATAAACCAGGCTGAAAGCCCAATGTAATAGCTGAGCAATTTGTTGTTCAGGTTTTCAAACACTGATAAAAACAGCTAGCAAGAACTGAGGT
The DNA here is from genome assembly GCA_004794785.1 of Opisthorchis felineus. Taxonomy (NCBI): domain Eukaryota; kingdom Metazoa; phylum Platyhelminthes; class Trematoda; order Opisthorchiida; family Opisthorchiidae; genus Opisthorchis; species Opisthorchis felineus. Next base: position 356,665 of record SJOL01010039.1, read on the forward strand.
GTGATTCCCTCAAGAGACCCGAATATTTGGCGTAAGCAATCAGCAACCATGATCAGTCTTCTGTTCTTATTTAAACTGTTTGATCGCTCATTGTAAGACTCATCTGTTACGCAAACTGTATTCAAAGTGTCATGCGAAACACAGTCATTATAGCAACTGTATCCAGGTGTAATCCAAAAACCGTTTTTCTCTTCTAATCCGGCAAGCTAATGAACTCCAAAAGAGGGTTTCCCGGGGGAGTGAGAAGAAAACAAGTTGACTGGAGCTCACAAGTTTTCAACGATTTAGATCTCAGGATAATCTGATTTCATTAATAATGAAGATCATCAGTGTTCGAATGGAGTAGTAAACTCACACAGAAACATGATCAAACAAGATAAGTGTATGGAAAATGCAGTTGTGCATTGCTTGCAGAAGTATAACAACAGTGCACTTTGCCTGTGGCATGGCGATCCACATGGGCCTTCACAATTATTCATATTGCTTGCATAGTTCGACAGTTGGGATGCTAAAGCTGATGATGAGCTACTGCAACCTTCATTTCAATAACCTCGCAGTTAGCACTACCTTCTGGGACAGGAGCTGGCACTGAGATTAACTCCTGAAGCAGTGGGCTCTGAACTGATCGGTGCAGGTTGTCTACCTTCAAAGTGAAGAGCAAGACCGTGGTCTCTCATACACTTCCCTCCAAGCTATCGTAGAATTTCTAAAGATACAGTTCCTTTTCATCGCTGTAAATGGCCTTGAAAACGCAATTTGAAAAGACCGCATTTATATGCGCCTGGTCACTGATCGCTACAGAAAACCGCCATAGATGCTCTGAAGTCGTGCTGGCAACCGTCACGGGCAACAAAATTGTTTCGTCTGGCTCATATGTGTTCTGTCACCTTTTAACCGACCTTTTAACGGGTGAGGTGCTCCAGTGCGCACAAGTAATGTGGCCCTCTTTTATGGTCTAGGTTTACCTGTCAAGCTCATTAACACGTGAGTAGCCAGTAAGAATTAATTTCGCTTTAAGATATTTTGACTCATTATTCCCCTGAAGGAAGTCAGCTGCACGTTAAAACGTGCGCGAGTTCTGATGTCTTCAGAAAAGCCTCTGCTTAAAAGTTGGAGGGCCATAATCGCCAGAAAATTTTCGGTTCCCCGCCTATCTAAGTGTAAAGTCCAGCAGACGTGAACAAGTCAGCCCCTTTGTGATGGAGATCTTTAATCAAAGAGGAAAAACTTGAAGGGACCTAATGAATTTTATGGTCCTGTCCTTCAGCAAGCAGTGACTGGAATGTGCAGGCCCACTCTAGACCTACAAAGCGTGGAATCACCAAAAGGACTGTCTATGCAGGAAAAAGGATAATAACATCCGTAGGTGGTTAATTTAGACTCTCGCAATTAAAAAAAACATCTGGTGGGTTGAAATGAAATGCAGATCGTTTTTTTCTTTTGCACATTTCTCAGATAATATCGGTTTTTAGAGAACTACGTTGAGCTGGGTCTCCATTTAGCAGCCACTAGAAATGGTATCATATTCCAAGCAGTAAAGAAGAACTTGAAGATGAAACTTACGTCATTTTTTGACTGCTTAGTCTTAGGGTTCTGGAGAGGAAACTTTGAGTGCGCTAAAATGGAGGAAAACGAAGCTCGTTTTGATAGCGTCCACACAAAACCTAAACAAGCTAGTGCACCGTTTTAAAACTGCACTCCTAGTAACCGTGTACCGTGAAATGACAAGTTTGAATCTAAATCCGAGATTGTGTGACCGAAAGAAGTGCTCTCCTAGGTTCTATTGAACAGAACTGTTCAGTAAGATCAAACAAAACCGACTGTAATGGCTTACTAAGAACAGGCTTCGTGGCCATCCTACATACCAAGTTGTCTTCAGTGAGCAAACATCATCATACAGGTTTCTTACCTCGTACCACAAACAACAAAATCCTTTTCAATATATTGAGCTGAAACAGACACATTAGTGAAGAAAATCAGTTCGCTGTTGAACAAGTATGCAAAATATTTTACTAAACTTTTCCACTGAATATTCCTATTTCAATTAGAAAGCACCTAGTAGGACAAATACAGCGACCGAATAGAAAACCAGGTTGGTGTACAAAAACAATGATACAGTCTATTCAGTGGTTGGGAAGTTAGATTGGTGGGTCAGGGTTATGTAAAAGTTTTCACCTGTTTCTCGTGACGGGCAAAAAATATGGTACCTATCCCAATGGCGATCGCTGTACCTCTTTCCGGCATCTGTTGGCAAATGACCGTCGGCCGACTTTTCCGTACTTGATAGATTATGCTGAATGATTTGGCCGGATTGACCTGGCGGTATGTTTTAGTCAGGTGACTGGCGACAGCACCTGTGGAATGCTTGGCTACTCCGGTTTTTCTACGAGTCGATAATTGCTCTTTGATCATGTGAGATCAGTCCCATGCTGTTCGACCCACATTCGTAAACCATGAATATACAACCATAATGGAAAAGTGCATCGGTACGTTAACGTTGAGATTCTTATTGAAAAATCGGCCGCCGCCGAAACGTATTCGTAGGCGTGCTGTGTTAAACGTTCGCCATGGATAAGCAGTCAGGCAATGAGTCAGCTTTGCTGAAGCCGCGTCGCTTTTGAAAGGCATCCAAGTGTATGCAGGATTTTTGCGATCGCTGAGGTTCTTTCTCTTACTACACGATTTTAGCTCAAATGCTCTCATACGAACTGCTCCAGATAACTGTTCTCTAACCGGAAAATCTGCAGCTCAACAACCATTTTGTTATCTATGCAGATCCTGTGGGATCCGCAAGCCAGATACCCTACAATGCAAGAAAATAACGGATGAGGGGACACCAGGTGGATAGAAATTACGAGGATCGTCTTTATGACCGCCTTAGAAAAGCGACAACTCCTCGGAGGAGTAGCATTCGAGATATTCCCTGGTATGCGTCATCAGTTATCGTGAACTGCCGTCTAGTTCTGTAGTTTGAATTCAGGGGCTTAATCCAAAAAGTTGAAATGACATCGTAACTGCGAGTTACTGTGAGGTACTTATTTGAACTCGTACTTACGCAATGAAGCGCACGAAACAAAAATGTTGTTTAAAACAGTAAACCCGTGGCTTTCCATGACTATCTTTCCGAATTTATTGCTGTCAAATTCACTTCTTTAATGTGATACTGAAGAATTTGAAATAAGCAAAGCCAAATGCTACTTATCGTGGAGAGCATATACCAACCCTTTGCAATATTTCCTGCTTTGACTTGGAGCACATTGTAGGATGCTGTGGGATTTTGTTTCCACACTGAGTCATTTTTAAGTGAAGGTTCGCTATCGCTATCGGAGCAGAAACCTACAATTCATTATTAGTGATTATATTGGTGCCCACTCGCTATCCACGTCTTCCGACTTGTGTGATCTCTTCAACCTATCAAACTCGGCGTCACAGAAGTTCCACAAAAGATGCACCGTTCCTCCCCGCTACATTTCCGCCTCAAACAGGCACTCATTCTAACGGAGATAGTGTACCTTCATCTCAGCTCCCTTTGCTTGGACCTAAATTTTCTCACGGCTACTTCACAGATTCGATATGCGTTCGATATGATAAACTTTTAACTCAACCTGCTGAAACAACCTTTGAATACTTATGATGTGCAGTTTCTGCCTACTCGCGTTATCACATGTTGTGCTTACAGGTTTGTCGTTAAATCAAATTGGTTTTCCGTTTTCTCCAGATATGCCGTCTCTAACTTTCAAGGCTTTCTTTTAACTTGCAACAATCACTGTAACAACTAAGACCGAAATCCCTATAATTTGATGTCTTTAGCCCCTTCAACTACGCATTTTTTAAGCATTATAGCATTATAGTGATAAGGCTTCGCAATACTTGACTTCACAAGAATACATAAGACTTCAAAAATCTCGGCTTATGATTTTACGGGTCACCCAGTTGGGTTTTTCCTGAATCGTCAAGTGTTTCTTATGTAGTAAATCACCCCCGTTGCATTGTGATCTTCACAACCTGACTCAGTATCTTCGTTGTGGTAATGCAGTTACCTGCGCTCCATAGGAGAGGTGTACAAACGCCCCAGTAGGCCGAACAAACTTGTACCTTTCGGTTCGACTTTGACGCCTTGGAAACAAGGCACTGCACGTCTTGACAGGAGTCCAAAACAGAGTGCCTCAGGAAATGGTCCGTTGTTCAAGCTGGAAAAGGTCCCTCAAGGGTCCTAAAATTAAATAGGGGCTTCAAACGGATAGTTGAAATAGGTGTTTTTGAGGAATGGTCCCTCCAAAGGGGTGCCACTTCGGAAGTGCGTGCGATATGTACATTTTGAACAGCGTATCACAAAGGTGAAAAAACGGCATCCTGATTAGCGATAGATTTTTGTGAAACGATTGTTTCCTAAAGATGTTAGCTTCATGAAAATCAATTACCTTCGAGCATCAACAAATTGGTGGGCTTGAACTTTCTGTTAAAGGACTCAACCAAATGCTTGCTTTCCAAATCCGCATGAGTGCTTGTTAGACGCACTGTGTTAAAGTGTGCCGTACCCTTGGCTATCACAAATTGACCAGAAGCTTTCAGATTATGAAATTCTGCCCAGAGCATCGAAGAATCCAGTCCAAGCTCACCCAAAAGGTCCTCTCGTAACTAAAAAAGTATAGTGAAATGAGTCCACTGACGTAAAACACGTTTTACGTGAGTGAATATTTCTGAGAATTTTGGTCACATTCAGACAATGTATTTTCAGGTACAGCCTCCAAAAAGTCTTTCTTGTGAAGTGTTACTCCATTTGAAAATGTAGCCAAAGCATTTTTCTTTGGCTACGATTTGGTGTGAAATTCCTCCGGAAAGGTACCAACCTCAAAAAGGACCAAAAAATTCCTTTTTGCGTAGCGGCTTCTATTCGTGTTGATTATTGCAAATCACGATATCATCCGGTGTTTTCCAGAAAGTTGACACTTTTCCAGCGGGTTATCGGATAGGATGGGCTTCCTTGCATCCCACGTTACCGATGGAAGAGCACAGGCTGGCATAGGAAATACCAGGTTTATTATACTTTTGCTGAGTGTTCTTAAGTATGCATACGCCTTCATGATTTAATGAAAAAGCTATAATAAGACAACATAGTTAAGTACCAATAGGCATTTAAAGAGAACCAGAAGGAACACGCCAAACAGCCTTTGCTTTCAAAGGCAAAAATGGTCATGTGGTTTTTATTCTGCAGATATCGTACATTAGATTAATGCCGTTTGTTACGTCAAGACTTATGCATATACCACGCACTTTATCCTAGCTGTCATGCTTTTACTGTGAACTTTTTACGTGTCACTGACTGATCATTATTGGAAGATCATCACTGCAATTTGCTACGAAAAATAATTTAAGAAGCGACGATTTTTTCGGTTTGAAGAGGAATCAAGAGGAATGACTTGGATGATACCACGATAGCCTTCCTCAATCAAGATCCAGGGTAGAACCTCGTCAAAAATACTGCCAGAAAAGTCCCCGCATAGAGTTCTTTTTAAGGTACTTTGAGCAGTTGGACCAGTGACGGTTGTTTTGCTTTGTTTGTTTTCCCCTCTTACTCATGAAGCCTTGAATGGAAGTGTACTGCTTTTTCAGTGGGTTGAAACAAAAACCTGGTGCTATGTCCCGTGCTCCAAGTTTGGTCAGTTTCAATCTAGTACTCACAGATTGTGTCGACACTGCCCACAATGATGATATCGTTCGAATGATCGAGACAAGCTTTCAAATGCTGCAACGCGTTGTCACCTGGTTGTGGGATGGTAGTTCATAAGGCAGTGTGTCGTCGAAGTTCGGGGCTGCTTCAGGACTCAAACACCGCACCGAATCCTCCATAATAACCAAATACAAAGTAATCACCATTTAGAGAAAAGATACCAGGAGTAAAAAGACCATCTGGGTTCTCCGTCACCTGTACTTTCTTCATGGTGGGAGAATAGACAACGTCTAGGCTGTAGCTGACGTAGATTCTTCGACTGGAACGGTAATTTGATATAACTTGGTAAGGCGAGTTCCAATTTAACAAGTGGTCGAAAATGAATATATTTGGAAATAAAATCACCTGCTTGCGGCGACTGACATTTATTCATAAAATGTGGATGATACTGAGGGGTCTGACTGAATCCTCTGTTTATGTAGAAGATTTTTAAGCCCGGGAAGAGCTAAGAAAAGCACTTTCATCAACTTTACGAGTAGCGTCAATTATCATAGCATCGTACTCACGTATATACTGGTAAACTCCAAAACATTGTTGTATTCGACTGAACCAACAGCAGGCAGATCATCTGCAGAGAGTTTTTGGTTCCCAATAGGGACAACCAACGTCACGGTGACTTCTGAAACATTGCGAAGAGTTAACAAAAAACATGTAGAACTGTTCATTGTATCCCAAATTTGTATCCACTAATACAGGTTTTCTAACTCCACAGTCTCTTGTAAAATCAATAGAACAAATGCGCAAAATGATATCCTAGTGGAAAGCTCACTAGATAAGCTGGCAAGAATTGAAGTTGATAGATGAACTGATTGCCAGTGGCTCTTCATTGTTGAGTAAGAAAAACATCCTTTAAAATTGAGTTAATTGTCATGGCAATGTATCATGCTTCTGAAACGTGCTTTTGGTAGTTTGTATTTCATTAAATCTACCTCTTTTTGGAATGTGTTGGTCTCCCTGCGCCAAAGAATAAGCACACCGGGGACATGAGTCTTCTGGCCTCCACTGAAAGGTGGCCTCCTTTCAGAATGGATTAGACACTACGGTAATAGATTACAAAGGCGAAACCTTTACAGACTGACCACTCCTCGTTGAGGTCATAAAAATATACCGAGAAAAAGGCACACTTTCCCATTCACCATGTAACTGTCTTTTCTTGGAGTCCATTTAGAAACCTGGTTGGAGAAAAAGCTGTCCGTGATTTGACCTTTCGGTTGGCTTTTTTGAGCCTGATCTCTCTTGGTTGCTTCTATTAACCTGTTTTTTCTTCAACAAAAAATAATTGTGGGTAAACTAACCCAATGTCAAATGTATCTAGGTCCGATGATCCAAAAATATTAGATGACAATATAAACTAAGCATAAATCAGGTAGCTCACTTCCGGCATCCGTATTTCCGGGTCTTTTGTTGAACGGAAGGATATTATTTTGCCCGTCTTATATGGACACTGCGGAGAGAAAAATCTCACGAATCTGTGGACCAGCACTCAAGTAGGCGCATGCTAACCGCTTATGTTGCTTCAAAGAGAAACATTCTAAATGACCTATAAATTCCTGTAAACTACAACCTATTAAAACACTGGCAGTAGTGTTTCGTTGAGATTCATGCTGTGCGGGGCAAGCCTCGCTAACAATATGGTCTTTAAAGGAACGTAACTGGGCTGTTTGAAACACCTTTATTTCACAAGAACCATACACCAACTACAAGCACTTGTTGTTTCCATGGCTTTCAGATTCGACTTGCACGTTGACGAACAGTAATGAGCTTTCAAACTTTGAGCAGTGGCTTAGGTCGTAATTAACAGGCTGCTCATTTTGCACTGTTTTTGAAGTGTGAAAAATCGAGCCGCGTTTTTCTGTTTGCATCAAACCAAACCACATTTTCTAAAAAACGGAAAGGACCAACCTCCAGGGCAAAAACTCGAGTAAAAGTGCATCCAAAAGGAACTAAAACGTGTTTCACCATTTGTTTTGTACCATCGTGGGCGAAAAACGTTCATCGTATCCGTCTCAGTTTGTGATATATCCTCACACACTGGTATGAGGTATATGGGTGCCTATCGGTTGGTATACGATCAAAATTCACCCACCTTGTTATCTTAAAAATAATGAAACAGCAAATTTCTTGGCCTAAGAAGTTTACTTTAGAGGGAGGACGGTTGAAACCAACACTTTTAGTTGGTCCCTGCGATCTGGGTGGAATTTCAAAACTTCAAGAAAACTTGACCACAGACTGAAAAGGAATGTGAACCAACCACGCTGAGCATGGTAAATATTTGTAAATACAACACTCTGTCCACGTGCTTCCTTTCACAAGGTTACTCTGAGCCGTATTCTGAATCCACTAGCTTAACCACAGACAAGAATATAATGAATCGAAGGTCATGATACTCCAAAGGACAACCCCCTTGTTGAAACAAGTTACGATGATATGTACGCCATATTTCTCAACGCATTTGTTACATGAAAATATGCATCTGCGTAATATATAAATGCCCTTTCCTAATTTACAACGTAATGCTGGTGTACATGTATGATGCACTAAAACCGAGCAATAGATTTCTTCTGATATCAGTATGTAAAGGAACCATGTGGGATAAAACAAATACAATGTATGAAGATCGTGGACTTTATTCAGTCGAACAGTCATTAGGAACAAAATACTTCGTGATGTTCGATAGGTCGTGAATACAGTCACAAACAAAGTTCCTCTACAAAGGACATCTGCATCCCGCACTTCCAAATATACAGGATTATTTGATCAGTTAAAGCACTGTCTCATAGCCCACGAACGTTGCGTACTGTCCACACAACATGTGCCACCTAAGTATGGTATCAAACTGGGTTCCGATCAAGACGAAATATTCCATTATACACTCATCTGCATACAGCTTTGATTCTGACGGGGAAGTCACCTACCACCCAGCTGAATTCCTCGTTTGTGATGCTTCTAAGCAACTGAAAGTGCTGCACCAGGAAACCTCATGTTTTAGTTGGTAAGATTTTAGAGATATCGCGATACATTGTATAGGCATGCTACACTAATCATAAGGTAGTTGGAAATTCTTTGAGAGCCCACTACCAGTTTTTCACTTCTTGGGGCTTAGGAGCATCATAGACAAGAGATTAAGCTGGGTGGTAGGTGAGTCTCCCCCCAAAACCAAATTGGCATGCAGATGAGTGTACAAGCCGGATTTCGTACAATGTGAGTTTAAGTAGAAAATAAGGTTGACGGAAACTCGGGAACCGTGCCTACTTGATGAGCCCCAAGAAGGGCTGTCAGGAGAGTTTTCAGTAACCTCATAAGCAGTGTATCGCGTCTATGCAAACTCTTCTATGAGTTGAAGAGAGCGACGGATAACCCACACGCCAAAGAATGAAAATAAGGGACAACCAGCGAATAGACCAAAACCGCTCTTCCTGGAAAGATATGGGAACCACAGGTGCATGCATCAATTACAAATAGTCCACTTGTTAAAACAAACCCGTACGGTCACATACACACGAAGCGAAGGAAGCTTTAAAGTGCGCAGTTTTTCATTGAATAACATTATTCAAGCAGCTGCAAGATATCACACACGAAAGTGAAAACATCATTTGAACAGATAAGTCAGATCATGATGCATCCTTTTGAGCTTTGCCTTGAACGCCAAACAACAATGGACTGACACTTCAAAAAGGTCCAATAATTTTCGTATCAACCTTTTACCAGATACAGAAAGAGCGTCTTAAAACACTTGACCAGATACTACTCACACGTTTCACCAGCACTAGACGCCATCACAGATCGGCACTAGTTGACAAGGGTGAGCAATACGACGTGAATCATTGTCCGAACACATTTCGTCCAATCAGACTACTGTTTTTATGACTTACACTCTCCGAATTCGAGTCTTGAAAGTGAACAACCATTTTTTCTACCTCTTGTCATACGTATTGCGTACGAAGTGGATGGACAGTGTTGAGGTTAAAGGACGCATCAACCCGACTTCATGTGGTACAAAATTAATTTTAAAAAATTAAAATCTGGAGAGAATATGTAGTGCAGTGAAGTAAAAGGCCACAAGTTTGATGGGTTTACACTTTTTCACCACATACAAGGGTGATTTTTAATTTCTCAGGGAATGTACCCCTCTTCTGTAATAAACCTCCGTCTAAGAAACACTTTAAATGAAGAAACATTCTTGAAGATCTTAAAATCTTCGCATTAAATAAAACGTCACTTTTTGTGGAAAGCTCCCACCTAATAGCAATCCTGTAGATAACAAATCTCTTGGATCGATTTTTGCACAGTGCAAAGTTTTTCTGATATCAAAGCCCTTTTGTAGTCGAAGAAAACTCACTGAGCGTGTACTCTGTTACTACTTGAGGGAAACAATCAACCCAGGTGCTAGTAGTCAAGAGTTACATTTATGACCACCTCATTTCGCTTGCTGGATAACGGACTGTGTTTTCCTCACCCAAAGCAATCCGACAACTGATTAGTGACTGCCAGTTTTTGGAGTGACACAGTTCAAGTAATTCATAAAACATCCATCACTGTAACAGTATGATCGTTTGGGTTGCCTACCCCACAAAATTTATCGTTCTCCGGGTTAACCAATAAGGATAGAGCAATCGAAGAACTGCGTGAGGTTAGGTCAAAAAGACCGAGAAGTAGTTGGGTTATAAAGGGAGAAAGACCCGTTAAAAAAAACGAATGTCCTATTCCAGAACAACTGTCCATAAATTTATATCTTTTCAACTTAAAGATAGATACTAGCTGTCTTTTTGCATTCAACTAGTTTATTTTTTGCTGTTTCTAACAATCTACGTATAGTCTCTGCTTGATCAGACGCTGGAGGTTTCACGTTCCTATTTAGCTAGGGCGTCATGGCTGATCGAATTCTATCTAAACAACACCCCGAAGTAGGAGATAATATGAAAGCAGCCCACTAGTGTCCCTTAGAAACAGGAAGTACTCCACTAGTCAGTATCTCTTTCAGAACGACATACTTTTCCGATTTTATGCAGCTGGTTCTAGCTAAAGCGCCTGTAGGAGACAAGCACTAATCAGTAGTTTAAATTGATCACAGATGTTGTAGGGATATCAGTCCAGCTGGTATGTTTAGATGCTTAATCTACTGTCTTCGTATGTGCTGAGGAAGAGAAAAAAGCGTGAATATCTTCCATAAGGCTGTCAAGGCTATTCACTGACCGGATGAGTAGTAGTAAACACTCTTTGATACACTGAATACCTTTCCGACTAGAACATGAAGCAGCTTTTGTGTAGCACATTCGGTTAAAAAACACTCTGAGTGAGAGATTAGGCTGAAGTTCAAATGATTCTCCGTGAACAACAACTTTACCTGCGAAAGGATTTTTCTTACATCCTACGTGCAATTTTGGTTCCTGCAGAGAACAGTGTTGATAAAGATTTGGGGACCAGGACTACCTGATGAGCCACAAGAGGTGCAGCAAAGGTAATGAACTATCCACATTTTTCAGTAATCTTACGGTTAGTATTGAAGGTTCAGAGCAGCCTTCTAATAAAACACCCTCTTAAAAAATTTTCTGTGGCTGTATAGCCTTGATAGGCCTGATAGATCATGCGAGGGGCTTGATTTTGGTGACCGGATGGTTGTAGTCATTGTTGTAGCAGTATTCTTCGGTGGACTGATGGCTGCCAATAGGCCTTCGTGTTCTTTCTAAAGACACTTTACCCACATCAGTATCACCAGCATACATTTTTGCCCTTACAAGCTGTCTTTGGTTTATCGATCTTTCAGAGGTTTCCACTGTCTCCATCACCAAACAGCGCCAGTCCCATTTTGGCTGCTAGCCAATCATATTTAAGCTCCCACATTACCTTTCAAGGACAGTAAGTCACTGAAAAGTACGTAACTATTTACTGTCTATGACTTGCAGTTCTCGAGCATGCAGTGCCAACCGGAACATTTCAGTGGCATTTAAACGGATGCACAGAGGAAAGCGTCTACGCATTAGTGTGCCTTCTGTTGTTTCTATATGAAGCTGCTGTATAGCATTGGTGTTATGCTGTGAGTACTGCGCACTGAAAAGACATAATGACCAGGGTTATAATGATCGGTCGAAGTAGATGTTAGACACGTTTTGCTATGGTACATTACCCTTAATTTAGACTTTGGTGCATGACAAGAAAACAAAAGGACTAAACTACTAAAAACAAGGATGCACCTGGGACCTTTGCCATTATAACACAGAAAATAGTTTCGTAATTCCCACAAGGGATTCAGAAATCTGGGTTGTTGGTCTGTCCGCCTTGCTTGACGGTTGGATGCCATCGTTTCATCACTAATCGAGGTGACATCGATAGTGCTGAGTTGATTGGGTGAATTCCTCCTCTTATGTCTGTGTTTATATAGGTTATGAAAAGTATCTAATAATTCTAAACTGACTCTCTGGTCCCGAGGTGGTTTTCGAATAATTTGTTTGCTTGAAATCTGAGTTGCGTTATGACCAGATAACCCTGTATCTGGTTGGCTCATTAAGCGCCCTCAATTCGACAGTTCTGCTCTTCTGTTGTAATTGGACCCTTTCTTCCTTGCGTTGTGGTTTGGTTTTGTTCTACTTGGTTAGTTGGTTGATTAGCCTTTTATTTTCAGCAGCTTCCTCGCTTTGATTTGACTGGTCCGTTACTTGTTTGACCTCCCATGCGGTTAAGAGTCCCACAATTGTGCAAGTCTCCTGTTTGTAGCGGTTGATAGACTGGTGTGATTCAAAAATCTATCCGTTGGTTTATCTGACTAGTTTACCTAAGTTCTGCAACCTGCTCACACCAAACCAGCAGTACGTTAAAACGTACGCCCATCACATTCCCCCACTGATCGCCTTATCCAAGTTTCTGTGCACATTTTGGTCGTGTCCCTTGAGAAACTTTTCAATTTGGTGGCCTGTGGCAGTCATACTCCAAACCAATACGTTGTAGAGCAAAATGCGGACTGAGCATAAACAATTTATCACTCTATTCTGTGTTCAGACTTGTGAACCACCGCTGAAAAGAGCCACTTGTGAATGGATGCACTAGCTACGTATCCGCAAGAGGCAGGTGGCTGAATGCTCAAGAAGTACGAGCCGGTAGAAGGACCACATTCAAGACAGTGGATATTTGGAAGGGTACTCGGTCTCCACTGGCTCAATTTCCCAATGAAGCTAGTTAATGTAGCTAAATTCCCAAACTCTCATATGCACCAGAAGATCGACAATCGGTAATCTCATATTCGGAAATGCACATTAACACATTTTGCCTTATACTGAATGAGTTAGGTTTCTTGATGCGGAACAGTTCAGCCAGGATTTATTGTGTTACACCTCACAATAATCTTAGTTGGAATTCATCAGTCAATCGGTATTCCGTGGTTTGAAAGTAAAAAACTGGCTGATTTACCAGGGTTGTAATAAGCCTTAATTGAAACGGCATCAAATTAGGTGTTCATATTTCCATCGAAAAGTGCAGCATGCTTTCATTTCCATGCCATTGGTTAACAGTCTGTGTGCATGTTCGGGTGACTTCAGATACGCATATACGTATGTGTGCATACAAAAGAGCTGGGTGGATATATTGGGATATTTTGGGTGGTTCTAATCAATGGTTTTTCGTCTCAGATGCATCCAAAGTCATGCAGATGAACTTGAGACAACATGAAAGAAACAGTTTCTCTTTCACCGACACATGAAGACGTAAGTCATGGACTTCGTATATGATCTCGTGTGAAGTCACCCAAGAAAAATAGTGCAAATGTTTAGTGAGCCTACTTTAAGGTGGGAAGAGTTCACCCTTGATAACAAAGCACGTTTTAAACCTGACTGAATGGATCCAAACCATTTTGACTTACTTAAACTGTGAGCGTTTTTATGAAGTTGGCAGGTCGGTTCGTGTTCTAAAAAAGAACAATAAAATCATGATTAAGTACGCAGCAAAGTTTCTAAACGCATCTGATGGAAAACGTTTGTCCAAAACTCCCAAACACCATCTGTCCGCAATTCAATTGTACACAGCTTTATGCGAGCATAAAAGAATAACTGATATTTTGTTGTTTGTTTTTTAAAAGCCGCAAATTTTAATTTCCTTCATGGAGCATCCGAATATTTTTAAAGTGATCTTGCTTTTTTTGTGACATGACTATTCAAGGTAGCACGTGCCTAACAAACTTTCAGATAAGCCCGAACTAAAAGAATAGCTTCCAAAACAGACCTCCTCTTGCTTTGGTGCAAACAAACTTTGGTAGATTTAATGCCATAAATCGATGAGTGAACAAATCGCAGGAGGCTGTGCGGAGAACAGTTTTGCCCAAAGTCTGTTTTAAAAATGATTAGATATGCTTAGCAACTTCAAACTAATACACCTGCCCATTTCAATAAAAGACGGATACAAGCCTATACTTCTCTGAAGCGTTGGCTCTCCAACGTACTCCGAACTATCCTCTCTACTCCTCTGGCGCCACCTGCCATGAGAAATACTTTCGCCCTTGGTCACATTCATCTTTATTGCAAAACGATTTTTATGAATGCACACCCTCCAAAAATTTATGGGAATTCTTATTCACTGTTACAGACGTGTTTCTGTCCACATCAATCCGTCTTGTGGCGCGACAAAACCAGGAACCGATAAAGAACTGGTCAAAGATAACGAAAGTATATTTCCACGGAATAAACGAAAGTCCGTTGTCCATCAGCCGCGCTGTCCCATAGATAATCCACATCACGGAGATTTGTGAGATTATTTATTTTCATAAACCTAGTCCAGTGGTAGAGCTCACCAAACTTGTACCATTCTAAACGCTTCCATTAAATTACCTGTACTTTTGAGTTAGTCGACTGTTCCAAAAATTCAAAATGTTGTTACTCCTATGTGTAACGAAGTGCATATCTGACTTCCAGTTTGTGTGTAAACCACCACTATTCATTGCCTGAACAACTGATTGATAGCAATTGCAAGACATTCTAGCAAACAAACAAATTACGTTTATTTGATTCAGAAAAAACAAGCACTGCAACCCTCAGACGGTCACTTTCGTCCTGCACCTTTGCATCCCTTCTTTGTGGTGTACCTCCTCCATCCTCCGCTTTAAACGGTCATTTCAAAAAAGCTCTGTAAACAAATGCGAACTGGGAGCTGGCTAGCAGCGTAAATAATGATATGACAAGCTCCTCGTGTATGGAAGAGTATGAAACAGTTCATTTGTATCCAGCAGGTACGTTGAGGTTTTCTGCATTTGAAACAAAATTTTAAAAAAGCTTCTTTTCTGGTTGTAATATTATAGTGATACTGCATGCCTCGAATAATCTTACTAACAGAAGAAATTTAAGTTAGATGAACGAGGATCTATCTAAGTACGCGCACCATAATTGTTCGGACGATACCTCAAAGGCTAGCAGGCAAAACGACAAAAGTGAAGGTGAAACAGGTAGGATTAAACTAATGTCAATGAGTAATCGTGATATTTGCAAGGCAAACAAATCAGCATTTTGCAACTTACTCGCGAGATTGAATGACTGCACCTCAATTGCTTCTTCGGAAGCGGTTCTGGCGGTAATCCTAAGTGGTTGATTGATACCCGTAACGTATATTGTGCAGGATATTTCCCCATGGTTGACACGATTAAAATCCATGTGGAACGCCTCTCGTCGTACTCCTATCTTTCCAACAACCTGGAATGTCAGAAATAACCCACCCGGTATTAGCCACCAAACTGGACACAACAGAAACTGCAGAAATCCCTCATTAAAGGCATCTCCGAAGGGGGACCACCGGCAGTCTATAATTGCCAACTAAATAATATTTGTACTAAAATAGTCAAGTTTCACAACGCGCTGCACTAGCGTCCAACTCGCCAATCTCACAAGCAGTTAGCTAGCGTCCATTCTGTGTTGTCTTCGTTTTGATATCACAGTTGAACTGAGATCTGTGTTTTATTGGTTATGAGGTGTTTTACCGGGAAATTGGTGCCTCAACCTAAACTGGAATAGACGAATTCATTCCGAGCTGCAGTAGAATCACTCATGGTGGGTGGCGCTACAGGTTGTTTACTACTTATGCGTCAATGATGTCTGCTAAAATTAAATCGATTTTTGTCAAGACTGAGGAATTATGGTCAGTTCCTTGAAAAAAACAGCATCTGCACAACACTTTCGGTTTAGGAACTTTGGTTGGATGGTGATCAGGAGAGCATTTTGATAACTGCTGTTTCTCATAGTTCTCTCCCAATGCTGAAAGATGATAAACAAGTTGAAAACCCTCTCAGCCTTTACTCACTTACAGTGGACACCATTAACTCAAGTTTGTTAAATATTAGACAGTATTTTGTTGACGCAGTTCCCCCCTCTCCCCCGATTTTCTTTGCATCCTGTTCAGCCTGTTTTACACTGCACCCAACTTTCATCCGATGCAGTGGAGGAATTTTCGGAAAAGCATTCTTTAATCCTATGTTTTACATAAGCAGTAGTATTTTTTCATAGCATGTGTCCTAATAGGGCCGTTTGCAAGCCTTCTAGCTAGTGCCTCAGCGAGGCCTAAAAACTAAATTGTTCATATACTCAGCAACTCGCCCGACTGTTAGCGCTACAATTTCTGTGCACCTCTCAGAACCTCCATTTTAAGCGCCCAGTCAATTATTTGGTTTGCATCATCGGTCCTTTATGGCTTCGTCGTTTAGATTCGTCCATAAAAGCCGTATCACTGCACCCAGTGTTGCCTTACTGAAGGCTTTCTAGAGTTGTTCATTTGCCTCCATATGCTTCATTTGCCCATATCCATCACATGCGACAGGTTTTAACCAGTTTTTCATTTCGTCGTGAAGTCACTAATTTACTAACCAACTTTACTTCTTGTAAAATTTATTCTTCCGCAACTGATTGATTAGTTCCGTTCACCTCGAACGACCTCGAATTCATGGAGATTGTCTATAAGTCTGACGGACGTAGTGTTGTGAATGAACTCAGTTCACAGGTATAATAAAATAATAAGGAGGTGGAAGTCCGCTTTGATAAGAACATATTCATCAAAAGAGGTGATGATTTTCGTTTAGTTTGTCTGTAAGACAGAGAGTTGCACGGCTGCTCACTGAAGAAATTTGGATTTCCTAGACAATAAGCATCTGTCCTATTGGATGGTATCCTCAAACTTCCTTAACACCATGCTTTCTTCAGTCGACAATCTCCCGTTGATATCTCGAGAGCATCTGATGCGCTTTCTCTAATCCTCTCCACCGGAGACTACTTCCGGCCCAATGACATAGTTCGCCTTCTTTTCAAGTGCCATACCGACAAACAAAATGAGGCTGTACCGGACTTTTTAAAGTTGTTTTCCCGACTCTTTACATCTGAGCTTTGGAGGACAGTATTGTACCGAGCCCGTTCTAATTGTTTCTTCCGCAGCTTTGTCTAAATACTATGGGGTAAGTGATACAACCTCCTTTTTCCAAAGTCTTTTGATTTGCATCCAACATAAATCGTGATCTCTTTCCTTGTTCCCTTCACTGTTCCATTCCTCGGCAAAAGCGACTCCACTTAAATGAGTGGCTCGTGGATTGTTCTTGGCGTTTCTCGTTGCTGACAGCTAACTCTCTCAAAGTGCTCTTCACATTGCTAAATGTTCTTCATTTGGCTGTATGATTTTGTCTCTCGACTCCAGTGCACAAAGGTAGGACGGCATTGCTGTCTGGATCTTTCTAGTCCCATTGCTGTTCTTCAAGTTGTCTTGTAACCTTGCCCCATTTTTTTCTGTTCTACTGGTTATCTACAAGCCCTTAATTAGGCTTTTTAAACTTTTCAACAACTTTCACTTCTCTCCCAGTCCTTTTTTCTAATCTCGCAATAATTTTTGTCTGTCTTCGCCTAATCTACCTTCTTCCTCTTCTAAAACTAACCTCAGGCCTAACCTACTTAATCGGGCTGGGGAAAATGCTTTTAAGCCACTCGTTTTGTTCTTACTTAGGAAGACCATGAAGGGCCCCTTCTTCAGGTATACGAATACTGACCTTGTTTGCCTCAAATATTTAGGAATGGGTTGATTTGTCGCTGCTGCACAGCTCGGAACAAATTCTCCAGGGACAAGAAAATGATTTCTACAAGAAAAGTTTCTCAACTTGTTTGTCCTCACGAGTTTATGTATTCTTGCGTATTCCTCGCTACCCTGTCCCACTCTTCTATTATTTCTCCCAATCTACTTGTGCGTGACAATCTGTTCAAACGAGTTCCGAAGGACAGTTCTCGCGCGAGTCTTATTCCCATTACCATCCTGATCTGCATTCTGTCAAGTTTGTTATATTCTGTTCGTTGAAAATTTTGCCAAACTGTACTGATAATTGTGCCTTCTATCACTGCTTAAATCTGTCATGAGCAAGGTTTTGCAGTCAAACTCGGAGTGCATTACAACATGCCGTACTCCCATGTGAGAAATTTCACTTGTTGCTCTTCTAGACCGTTTTAGTGACAAATTTCTGGGACACTCCCTGGTGAGAAAACGTTTCAAGAACAGGTCGGTCGGCCGAGTCGAGTGGGCCTTGGAAATCCAAGAATAATAAACTGCGGGTCACCTATGGATACGGCGTTTTTTATAGCACCTGACAGAGTGTAAAGATTTGGCCAAAGTAAAACTACCAGGACAGAATCCCGCTTTCTGCTCTCGTGTCGGTGTTTCCTGAGCCACTATACAGCGACGAAGGAAAAGTGGCGCCAAGAGTCACGTTACTCCTGGGGTCAAGCTAATCTCCCTGTGATTACCGCACTTGACAAGCGCCCCTTTTTTAGAAAAGCGCTGACTGAGGACTTCACCGCCATCCTTCGACAAGACGGATGGAAGGTCGTCCGGACAAGGAGCTCTGTGGCGCTTGAGAGAACATGCAGTCATATACCTCTCAGGTAGTAGGGGGTCTGTCGTTTACTGTCCATGGCTATATTTCAGTCATAGGGTTTAACTGAGTCATCATCATCATCAGCAGTAGCAGCAGCTGTAAGGACCGCGTACTTGCCAGCCAAGTCGCGTAGTAGTACCATCCGATTGGGGCTTGGTCGAGCCAATCATAGGAGAGGAAGTCGGTCGTACGATCCGTTTAATGGGCAATTCATCCCCAGGCCTGGACAAGCTCACGCCCAGGATGCTCCGCCGGTTCAAAGTTAACGCGCTTGCTGGGTATTTCAACTTACTCTTATTATCTGGGGGTTGCCCCCCACATCTGTGTCGTGCCCGTATTACTCTAGTCCCGAAGGTCCCAAATCCGACTTCACCGGATCAACTGAGACCGATCTCCGTGTCATCCACTCTTGTCCGATGCTTTCATATGGTGCTTGCTGATCGCTGGAGTCGTAGATTGCAACTGCCCTCACTCCAGTTTGCATTTCTACATCAAGACGAATGTTTGGAAGCCACATCGCTGTTACATGCCCTGCTTCGTCACTCTTCAGCGACTGCTTCTAGCCTCAGCTTGGCGTTTGCTGATGTCTCGAAAGCGTTTGATTCGGTTTCGAATGACACAATCGTCAGATCTGCCAAGGCGTTTGGAGCACCGTCACCTCTAGTTCGATACATCGCACAGTCCTATGAGAATGCTGTAGCAGTTTTCCCCAATTCCAAGGTCCACTGCCACAGCGGTGTGAGGCAAGGAGATCCACTCTACCCATTATTGTTCATCATGGCAATGGATGAGGTTCTTGGATTGTCGATGCCACAACTGGGATACCAGTTCCATGACACCCTAGTAGATGGTTTTGCCTTCGCTGACGACTGGGTCGTGTGTGCAGAAAGTCAGGCTCGCCTTAAAGAGAAGCTTGAAGCTGCTGCGGTCGAGTTGGGAAGAGCTGGTATGAAGATAAACGCCCGAAAGACGAAAGCGATGGTGATTTGTGGGGACAGGAAACATCGGGCGACAGCAGTCTCAGTCGAACCATTTTGCTTCGCCGAGGAACTCATCACTCCTCTGGGTCCGACAGACACCGTAACATATTTGGGCATCCCCTTTACATTCAAGGGGAAAGGGGTCTTCAACCACCGACAGCATCTGCTCAAACTGCTCGATGAGGTGACGCGTGCCCCGTTGAAGCCGCACCAAAGAATGGAGATCACGAGGAACTACCTGATACCGAGGCTGACATATTCGCTCGTGCTCGGCCAAGTCCACCGAAACACGCTCAAAAGGTTGGACAACTACATCAGACAATCTATTCGTGGCTGGCTACGTCTACCGAAAGACACCCCGATCAGCTACATCCACGCCGGTAAACAACATGGGGGACTTGGTATCCCAAGTCTGAGTGCAACAATCCCGATGCAGCGGAGAGCGCGTATGGAAAAGCTCTTTTCTACCCAGTGCCGAGTACTACGCAATGTAGTCAACGATTCCGCATTTGGCAAGATTGTTCGGGATCTCAGCCTTCCGATCCGAGTCCATGGTGCATGCGTAAACACCAAGGAAGAGCTGGTGGCTGCTTGGGGTGATAGTCTGCACAACAGCGTTGACGGTCGCGGTTTACGAGAGTTGGTCGCTTCACCCCTTACGAATCGATGGCTCGTATTTCCAGGACGAGTGTTTCCTCGGATATTTATCTGCGGTATCCAGCTCCGATGCAACCTGCTCAGGAAGAGAGTTAGAAGCGCTCGGCATGGTCATGGTGGCCAGACGATCTCATGTCGTGGAAACTGTGGCCAACCGGAGAGTTTGGTGGATATTTTGCAGTCCTGCTAGATCGCGCATGATGTCAGATGTGCTCGTCATAATCGGGTCGCAAGGGAACTCGCAAAGCGTCTCTGTCGCCTGGGATACACCGTCTTCGCGGAGTTGAGAGCACCTACTTCGACGTCCTTCATCAAGCCTGACCTAATCGCTGTTCGGGAGCGCCGAGCAACTGTGATAGACGTCAGCATAGCCTCGGATGGGCGCGGCGTGACTGTGTGGAATGAGAAGAAGTAGAAGTATGGTGCTGATGGATATTCCCTTGCCATAATCTCAACCCTACGTGCAATTGGTTGTGATGTCGAATTTTTGGTCCACCAACCGATGATCATCTCTTATAGAGGGATCTGTTTTCCTCAATCCGCCAAGGCTTTTATTGAACTGGGCCTTCCTAAGATCACAGGCAGTGACTTGTGTTTGCTTGCCATTGTGGGCTCACTGCGTACTTACGACACTTTTATGCGTGGTACATGGCGTTGAG
The DNA here is from genome assembly GCA_004794785.1 of Opisthorchis felineus. Classification (NCBI taxonomy): domain Eukaryota; kingdom Metazoa; phylum Platyhelminthes; class Trematoda; order Opisthorchiida; family Opisthorchiidae; genus Opisthorchis; species Opisthorchis felineus. Next base: position 377,560 of record SJOL01010039.1, read on the forward strand.
TGCACATCCTTGCCAATGAATCTCACAACAGACCCAGTATGACGGACACTTTGTGCCTGATGTGCGAGTCTTGACTGTGCTAGCGCTTACCGCGCCTTGAAGAGCATTCAGCATTGTTTGTCCTTTCTTCGGCTGTTGATCTTTACACGCGTGTTTCCATACCAAAATTCTTACATAGGTTGGGATTATCTGACTGGAATTGTTGGTGGTCTGACTTCGAAGGAGACGCTTCTCTCTTTTACCTCATTCTCCTGTAACACTTTCACATTCATCGCTTGTATTTACTTTTTATGTCTGTGAACATGCTCTTCAAAAATAAACGATAAACGATACAGTAGTTCTAGCTGCCACAGTTTCGTTTACCGATGATTTGGAGAGATGGGGTAGGTAGCTGCGTACTGGAGGCAGTAGCTGAAAAAATTGATGCGTAAATACAGGGTTATCAGTAAAACCTTGGGCGGATTGGGCGGGGAGCTATGCATTGAAGGTAATAGCTCGGATGCATGATCGCTATTAATGGCGCTACTAGGCCATATCTAACGCATGCCTCTAACCATTGATGCGTTCCGTCTTGGGGTCCTCATCTAAGGTGACGGTAAAGACCAGCGCAACTGAATTTGCTGGTAGTGCTTTCATACTTCACTGCCAGGTCATTGTCCAACCTCCCCTGGCTCGTTTCCGCCCTTCACGTGGTTGTACGAAAACTAGCACAACCTATGGAGTATGAGCAGTTCATCTATCGCGGTTGAGTTATTTCTTCCGAAAACCATCTGACGTATTTCAGAATTACTGATCCCGTGTTCTCACCAGACTCGGGTAATGATCCGAAGACGTCGACGGTTAAACACTGAAAGTCTTTCAACATCCTCAGCCCACAACGGGCAGGTTTCTGACCCGTATAATAATATGAAGTGCACCGCAGCACTGTAAGCTCGACCCTTGACTGAGAAGATGATGTCACGCCGATGCCACGGGTGACGGAGGTCAACGGAAACTGCTCTAGCTTTCCGAATCCGAATGGAAATATCAGCCGGGACTGATGCAGATGCTCAGGTAGACAAATGAGTGGAAGCGGGTGGCAATGAAAATTGTCGTTCAAAGTACTTGGCTCAGTGGTTGATGCGTCCTTTTTCACTGAAGATGGTCGTACCGATTTGGTGCTTAACGGTTTCGCTCACAGGCGGTTTCTGGGGGCCGTTCGCACAGATCAACTAAAGTACTCTCCGGGCATCCCCGGATTTCTGGGCCATTTCAAGTTCGTTAGCCTCCCTTGTCCACCATGCTCTACCGTCGGTGCGCACGTTAACATTCACTTAACGTCTGGTAATTCGTCGGACAAAATATGTTCAGAACCAGCAAGATAATTTCTCCGAGGTACAAGTAGTGCCAGTGATTCAGTGGACCCGGTGGCGAAACTTTTGTCATTGTGATCGTGGTCTTGCAGAGATCTCGTTGGTCCTAAGAACCTCTTCACTGACGCACCACCTTTGATAATTACCTAAGTAGTGTATTCGATACTTGTCTGTGCATTTCAGTGGCAGTCAGAACCTTGCACACAGAATGGGGTAATATGAAGTTCAGGCGAGACAATGCAAGTGACTGCACTTTGATTTCACTGCATCTGTTTGTTATCCGACCACCAAGTGAACATCCAAAAGCCAAATGCAGCTGGACGTCTTGCGAGGAAGGATCAACATAGCTTGGATTAAAACGACCAATCGAAGCGAAACAACGGCTTGGTTTGTTGTTCGAAAAGCCGTAAATTAAAATTGCACTCTGGAAAGTTGTTAAAACTTCTGGAGACCTAGTGCTGCATAAAAAAGATCAACACACGTTTTGAACGACATTCTTAACTTTTGGCAAAAAATGAAGATAAACAAAACGACCATTTGTTCCACAAAAATTGTTCGGACATCTCAAGGACTTTGGTAATCACTGAGGCCGAGTCGGGCCAACATCTGTCTTCGAGTTGAAGCAGTTAACCAGAGAAAACCAGCACAAAACTACTACAATGAACTTTCCGATTCAGCCACCACATTTTTAGTTTTTAATAGTGCTGCTTTTAGGGGTTCTGGTCACAATAAAAAGAGTTACGCTAATTATATATTTTGAGCCAACTATTCCAGATTGTATTGAATTCGCTGAGTGGAGTTCTATGGTAAGCACCAAATAATCTATTTCTGGCAATTCTATGATGGATAACTTCGTGAAAACCCACACTGATCAGCGCAGAATGTCACATGCATTTACGTTTATCTCATAATTCACCCTCCTTTGTTGATTAAAATGTGATAAGCGGGCTTTTGGAGAACATGACAGATTTAACTAACCTGTACCACTTGCAAAACCTGAGCACTTGGATGAAAATCGGTTCAACATCCGTGCGAGGATTTGAGTTATCGTTTATTTGTATGACCACTTCACCAAGAGCTTACTACTGTCTTGCTAGCCGGGCTATGTGTATCTTTGAATTATGGTTTGTGATACAGGCACCAGGTTGGTACGACATATCCTTCAATGGATCGGTCGACTCCTGGTGTCAATTCTACTTTTATTATTGGTTGAACTTTGGCAAATATCTAAATATGCCACTCCACAATCCATCAACTAGGCTCAACGGTAGAGGGAGTATAATTTTCCATAGATCCAACCTCAATTCCTACTGCTTTTCAGAGCACCAAAAGGCTACTGCCGTAATCGATAACGCCAACGTCGTAATCTTGTAGTACCATTCAGTGGATCGCTCTCTCGCAGCTTTTATGAAAAACTGTAGGACGAGTCACGTGACGCGATGACAAAGCAACTAATAACTTGAACTGGCATGTCAATTAGGGTGTGGAACATTGGTGGAACTACAGTGGTGTGCACCGACAACCATAATTTAAAAAGTACATGTTTTCTACCATGGCAGTAAGTAGAGGCTTTTGGTGAATTGGTCATGTGAAGCAAACTACTGGCCAGCTGTTCAAGTCCCTGAGCAAACTTTGAACTAAGCTCAACGCTGCAGACAAACTGGTCACTAGGAAGACGAGTTGAAAAGTCCCTGTGGACAGTAGGGCTAAAATGACCAAAACAGCTGTTCGCACAGTCACCAACTTACCGTCCATCGACTGCCTTCTAGTGCAGGTACAACTTCTATCTGTCTTTTGCCTGCTGATATGTCCCCTTCTGGCAATGTTGCGTTGATATTGATGACAGTCACTGAAAAATCGATTGTTAAATTATGCTTTCAGTAGTTTGTCGTACAGTTTTTATTTCACACTTATATATGCACCATACGCGGCTCACAAATCATTCTTTCATACGGACTGCCGTTTCATTAAGCGACACTCAGCCTCACAGACACTGGAAACCCTTAAAAAGCCCCAAAATTCATCTTAGTCCATTTTGCGGTATCCCAACATTCTGGCCACCTCAAAAGAATCTAGCGACTTCAGTCAAATCTGGAGTAAAAATGCAAATCTCTGGACATTGCTGGGTATAATACATAGCTAATCAGTTCTATTAGAGACAGCATTGTTACAGTGGTGGTCGAAAATGAACGAGTATTGCGATTTTTGGCGCAAAAGCCTTGTCAGTCTTATTATACCTCTTCTGTGTAGTCTGCCTGTTTCATATGGATACTAGTGCCTAAGATCCTAAACTAACTTCCAAACCTGTTCCAATCTTATTCCATTCTTGAGGTTTTCGGTGGTTGCCTGCGTGAATTAATGCCAACGTTTAAGTGTTGAGGTTCCACAAGCATTAGTCTAATGAATACATTTTGGGTACGAAGAAGTAAACAGACGAAGGTAGTATATCTATACATTTCAGTCATATGTTCTCAACTGCCTCTGTGATGTAATCGAGACCAGACTGGACCCAGGGACTGAAACAAGGTTCTAGAATTACATCGCATCAGATAAAGCCTAAAACGTCTAATAAGGAACAAGCTGAGGAAGTAGCCTTCAGCAGAAATATGCAACTAATGTGAGGTAGACAGTGCTAACGAGGCAAAAATTCCGAGCTAAACTGGTACTTTTGATGCCAGGCTAAGGCAGCGTTAACTGCCAGTTTCTCCCGTCTGCACAAAGCTGGATCAAAACGGTGAGTAGCAAGGGCCTCAGTGATGCTAAACAAATATCGTTGCTTAAACGTAGAAAAGACTTCGAAAGCTGTTTCTGAATCTGATTTCCACAGTTACTCCCCTGGCACTCCACTCCTGTATTTTTGGAACCATCTGGGTAAATGCCAACTCATCTCTATCCAGCAGTATTCCGTTGTCTTGCAAATTCATGCGATCTAAAATATGTAGTCAAGTTGATAAATACTGTGGACCTCGTGAGCGCCTGCAAGGGACGTTTCTTTTGGTGGTATTGGAACGCAAAGAATCACCGATAGGTAGGATTATTTATGCTTTAAAGTGCACATTCAAATGATGCTTATCAAAACCTGAGATGTCGTCGTCAGTCGGAGGTAGTGCTGGTTTCTCATCAACGGAAAGCGCAGTAGTGGAAAGTGCAAAGTTTGACCTTTTTCCACTCAATATTATTCCAATATTCTTCCCCGAACACGTGTTCGAAAGTCCTGTTGGTGATTTCCAATAAGGACGAAACAGCTGCACAGTGCTTCTCGGCTTTTCAGAGTACACTGACTTCACTCACAGAATGAAACCTCAATTGGAAATTCTCGGACCACCTCACACTGCCAACAAAATGTATTGTAAGTCAAATTCCGGCATTTGTACTTTGCATTTCCATATCCAGAACGGCTTTTACAAAAATCTGACAGTAATATACCGAAGTAAATGTGAGCCTTGGTTACCAATGGCTCACAGAGCTTAAGAAGCAACAAAGAAATCCGCATCTGTGAAAAGATGAGGCCGAGAGCACACTTCAACAAAATCACTACTGTTCTTCGGTAGCAATTCTAGCCAACCCACTGGTATCACATTTTGTCAATATTTATTTTGATGCAGCAACCGTCGGATTTCTCATCCTCAGACAACAAAACGGTAATCGGTCTTATCGTACAATAGGGTACAGTACCACCGAGCCCTGACCATCAATGAGGAAGTTTCGATGTTCTTCCGATTAAATCAAATTCAGTCTGTATTACGGGTATCTCAGATCACCATCTCAAAGTGTAACGGCTTTTCACGCCACTTGGAACCAACAGCACATCGATACTGCCCACAGAGCCAACGAATGTTTCTTAATACCACTTCCAGCTTTATTTCACACGACAGCTAAAAGTCATAAAGCTGGGCTAACCTGCTACTTGAAACTGAGTTTGCGCATGACTTAGACGGTAATATGTAGAAGTGACGTGATTAAACGCCATTTAAGATACAATCGGACAGCCCGTTTGGCATACAGTATATGCATATAGGTTTTTACATGTGCGCTACCTACATCCCAATGTCTCGGTCCTCTGAATTGAGTAAAATTAGGTAATTCTTTCAAAATAATGCTCGTTAGTCCTTCCTGTTCACCGAAAATTTACGCTGCATGCGAAAATAAAACTCCCTTACTTCTCTGATGACCGCGAGCTAGCACTCGAAAATATGCATTATAGACCGCAATTAACCGACAAAATGTATGTGTGAACAGATGGATTTGAAAACTGATTGGCGGTTTCCCGTAAATATAACTTAGCTTAAAGTTTTTAAAATTGGCGAGCCCCTCTTCATTTTGGTGCTAACCCGATTCAAACAACCTGCTCAACTGCTGACATTTTCTTTTACTATAATTTGCATGCAAAGTCTTCGGTCTGTCAGATTTCTCTGCAATAAACCTTTTTCTACAAACCAGAGGCACGCAAGGATACATTCGGTGTCACTAAAGACGTGGATTGCAGATGGCATCATGGATTTCATACAAATAGTATAGAACAACTGCTCAAAATCCACGGACATCATTGGTTCCATATACGCTCGCTTAGTGAAATTGGTGACAAACTTGACTACTCGCGAGTGGTTAGTGGTAAACAACAAACCTTAAAAAATCATGCATGGCTGTGGTTATCTGCACACCGATAGGCATCAGCAAAAAACCTTCTAATTGCTCTAGACAAAAAGTGCACTTTTGAAAATATGCACTGTCAAAACTGAATCGTTGCCCAGTTAAAAACTACCGAGTGTTTACCAAGCCTTTTTGAAGTCATAAGACCAATTCATCCAAGTTTTCTTAGTAGCATAGTGTTAAAGCGACCCAAAACTGTGCACATACCGGTTGTATGCTTCTCGGGAATGCATTTTCCTTGTGACTTTGGTGGTAATTCTGTGAGTGACATGAAAAAAAAAGAATTTCGACGATAATGATCGCCATCGACATTGTAATAGACAAGCAATACCATCAGTCTCTTTAGTTACTTACTTGGCTGAAGCAAAATAGAGTCCACCTTGTACCAGTCTAGATTCAGAATCAGAAAATTATTTGCTTAATATTTGAGTATACAAGAACGGATACAGTGCATGAAAAAAATCGATATATGATAGAGGGATGCTAGTTTTAATGGTGCAATACCTTGCAAGCGTGGGATTCAACGCAATGAACTGCAAATCGCATAATGCGTCTATCAAAGCACTAGGTTAAAAATACTGACGCATGTTAAATTTGGAGCACCCCTCCCGTATCGTTGATCGGTGGAGTACTACTACTTCCCTGTGCGTACTACGAACACACCCTATATTCTGCAGATGCGGTCGGAAGACTTATAAAAATTACCCGGTTTTAAGCCCTCAAACCTTGAGTAGTATGTTCCAGAAACCCGTTTGCGGAAGTTAATATCATAACTGGAGATGGTAGCGTAACCACTAGTTTTCGCTTACGGCTTCACTAGTTTCTATCACTTACAGCCTCAAAAATGCAGCTTGGCATGAGACAGTCCAAAGTAGAATGAGTTATTTTATGAGGTTGAACTCCGAGAGATCTTTTGCATTATAGAACTGATACATTACAGCAACTTCCATCAACTGTGAGCACTTAGTTAGCGCTTCGAAAAACTGAAGGTATGAATTGCGTCCGCTTGTCATAGGCATTGACAGCAAAAGTGCATTTTTCAATCTCACTTGCAACAGATCTGCTACCATTTCATCTATCATGTGACTCACCTGCAATAGATCGTAAATGTACTCCACCACGAAAAGTACTGTACATTATTTGTTTCCACGCAGCGTCAGTATCCCAAGTAGCCAGTGGCAACTTGCTTACTTCGAAAATGGCAAAATAGTTTTCGTTGAAAGGATTTTCCGTTGAAGCAGCAAATAGCGCCAGAGGCTTTGACATCACGGCATCTTCTGCCAACTAGTTTAGAAAACAAGAATGTGAAAAATCTCCCTCTGGTAACTTGATCGGACAGAACCAGTCACAGGAATTGCGTAATCTGTCACACTAGTAAGCACCCAAAAATCCCCTCTTTTCGCACCAGGCTAATTATGATAAGCCCCCGGTCTTTTATGAAAATCTTGGCCTAGAATTCAAATCTGTGGCCTTATGAAGGAGCCGTTGTACTAATCACCAAAAGGTTGAGGAGCATGCTTTTCGGCGTATTAGTTAAGCTCAATGACAAACTTATTGATAACCGCTCAAGAGGCTATTGTCTTCATGAGATTATGGTGGCAGATTATACAACAACAGAACCTCCATGTTTTCAGGGTAGGTTTATTTATTTCTGAAGTTAGCAATGTATCTGAATATTGGTAGCTTGGGTGAATTATTTAACTGTTGATCAGATAGCAGTTGGTCTGTTCGCCGAACTTGGCAACTGACTTGCAAACTTTTCGTCACCATGCGAGGAGACATTGTCAGTGCGCGACGAAACATTTGCAAGTAAATCTCCAAGCTCGGCGAATAGACAGAATGCAAGCTGGTCAACAGCCTGTTTTCTGAGTGAACATTTTATCACCTTTTTGGTGGAATTTTTCAGTACATCCATACGAACAATAATAGGCTAGCATCTTTTCTTTAATCTGACGTCTGAAATTTTGCTTAAAATTGGTTATTCTGCTGTAAGTCACCATAACTGAATAGCGAGAAAGATTTCGATCCTTGTGTGTAAAAAAACGGACAATTATATGTGTAAACACGTGTGTGTTGTTCCCAGACTTCATATCGAACATATATCTAGCAATTTTAGTTCAGTAAAAATCAGTAGTGGTAAACAGAATACCACACATCGACAGCGCACGACCGGTTTCGCCCCTTCTTGGGGCTCATCAGGTAGGCACAATCTCCAAGTTTTCGTCACCCTTTTGTGTTCTACTTGATCTCAAATTTGGCAGATTTTGGCACACACAATCATTTGCATATCAATTTGGTTTTCACGGGAAACTCAACTGAATCTCTCGTTAACGATATTTCTCAACTGAATGTGCTGCACAAAGGTCACCCCATGCTTCACCTAATACGGTATTCAAAATATTCATAAAGGAAATTAATCACACGGTTGTTGGAAACTCTTCTACAGACATTCATTTGGAAAATATCGTAAGCGAAAAATTCTGTTGAGTCTTCCGTGAAAACAAAATTAATGTGCAAATGAGTGTATTCGTGGAAGAACAATACCCAGATTTTGGAATGTTTTCTTGATCTAGTGCATTGGGTCATGGTTTGGAAGCAGTTAAGTGCTTATTTCTGACTTCTGGTATCTCTTGGCAACTACTAAGTCAGTGAGATTGAGACGCGTAAATGCTAGGTACAAGGTCCAAATCTGCTCCCACTTAAAGACTCGGGAGTCCTAACTCATCTTATGTGATGAACCAATAAAATATTTCAGATCATCCGGTTGCGTGGTGTTTCAAGTCAACGTTGTGAAAGTGGTAACCAGAGAAATCTGCAGTCCATACTACTACGTTAATCTAATGATTCAAGTAAATGATTCTCTTTAAAAACTAACCACTCCACATTTTCATTACTGAAACCTTTCAAATTGCTCAAAAATTAACGTTTATTATTTTTCCATGCACAGTGAAAACCATCAGTAGGGGTGTCCGGTGACAACCCCCTTGAGGAAGTTTCTGAATTTCCAATTCGGATGATCAGCTCAACTGGACAAAACAGGTCAAACGAGGCCTAAATACTTCTAGGTAACTGGCTTACTTTTTTAACCAAATACCCCCTTGGGTATTCGTTCCGGTCCATGGACTTGCAGATTACTGAGCGCACTAAGACAGTGGTGCATTGCTTTACCTTGACGTCAGTGAACCACCGAATGAAGGGTAATCACGCATCAGACCAATTCCTTTTATCTTAAGTCGGTTATCGGGTAGTCAGATTGAAGGTTATGGTAGTTACCAGTCATTAACCAAACCAAAAAACGTTACAAGCGTGTACATGGGCATGCGTGTTCACAAGTCTAGGGTTTTTTTTTCCCGGAGGTTTGTTGAAACTTGTCCTCTGGCTTGTCCTGCTCGCTACCAGAGGCCCAAACGTTTTACCATCCTAATGAGATTTGGAGAGAGCTTTATTAAGATATCCACAAAGGGACAGAAACTGGTCTGTGAAAAATCACTCAGTGAGTTGTGAAAAAACTATATGGTTAGAATTTCTCACCACCATTCACAAGTCGGCTGGTCACCATGTGAGCGGAAAGCTGCGAAACGTGGAGAATCGGTTGGTAAGATATTTTTTGTCGTTTCTGACGACGAGCCATTCGAATGAAGACAAATGGTTCTTCAATGCAGACAATCGAGGGCAGCTGAGTTTAACCAGAAACCAGTGTTAACCAGAAACAGTAGAATACAGCTTCGGAGCAGTGAAGCTTTGTGGGATGCAAAGACGGATTTAGAGGTAGGTCAAGCAGGTAATTAGCTCAGATTTGGAGACCCAAATGAGTTGCCAGGTTCCCATGGCACGAATGAACTAGTTTATTTAACAGGCTTACAGAAAAGGGTATAAAAATGGAATATATCAAGTTTCGAACCAATGATGGTTTGCTTGCAAGATTTGTACCCATTAGGGACAGCTGCAGTTAGCTGTTATGTGCTACGGTCCGTGCAATACCTACCGACACAGTAAGTCACCGAAAATAAGGAGTCACTCACATAACCAATATGTGGCTATGTATTGACGACATCTAATTCTGTAAGGAACATTGGGCGAAACTCTTAGGTTTGAAGCCAGTGAAAGTTTTCAAAGCAGCGCGCCCAATAATTATTGAAGTTACAGGGGTTTCGGAAGCGAAACGGATCACAGGATAGAGACTTGTCAATGAACACAATGCAAAACATTTAGATGCCTTCAGTTAACAAAGTTTACCGCTTAAGTTCTAGTAAACTAACTAAATTAGCTTCTCTATGTTCGCTCCTAGTTATGTGAAGTGGGATTAGGAATTAAGTCATTTGTTCAAAACCCGCAAACCCCTGAAGAATGGGCATCCTGTACTTAGGGGCAGCTCTGTGCTCTCGATAGATGTCCTTCATTGGGGGGATGCGGGTAGTTAACGTATTACGCATTACGTAATCTCACCTAATCTGGTTACTACGCCACTAAATTCTGGCTTGCTAGATGAACCCTAATAGAAATCTGGTTTCAGCAACAGGTTGTGAGTTAGCAGCTGACCAGTACATGGTTGCCATGACAGCACCAATGTCTTGGATTAACAGTTCAGCAATGCCCACTTCATGTTACATGGGACTCAGCTTTTTTAAGATGGGTTGTTGCACCGCTTCCTGAAAAAGGCGAAGTGTTACGGAAGAATTATAGTCTTTGTTAGGAATTTCCATTCGTCACTGTTTGGCTTTATCAGCTCATAGGTTCAAGAACGAAGCACTTTGATAAACGCACTCACTTCCTTTCTCATTTGATGGTCAGCTTGCCAGAAGTCATTCACTTTGTTTGGATGCCTCGCAACGTTTAGAATTGTAGCTAAAGTCGTGAAGAGAAAGGTTTAAGATTATTTTTTCAGGAAGCAACGCATTTTAAAATCCTATAACAATAGGATTGCATTGTAGCTACTTGTTGAAAGGACCCTTTTTGGAGAAATATCCTTACGTGGGGAAAAGTTTCCCGCCGTCCTAATTTGCTGATGTATTAATGGCTTGTGTTTATTCCAGGTAAAGGTTAATATTTTCCCGATCGTCTTTCACATGTTCTCATTTTTTTATCGGGGCGTGGCCAATCAACAGTCTTATTAATTCGAATCCAAACACAGCGCCAGGAAGCACAAAACGGAGACGATTTGGGGTGTGCTTATGCGCAAAATGAAGAAATGGTAGAAGCATTGTCGTAAGCCTTTTGAGCCAGTCAGTGTGAGATCAAGCCTTCAAAGGGGGCATTAAAAAACCAACAAGAGGGAAACCCACTTCCCGAAGATACATGCGTGGTTTTTTTTACAGATAACTCCCAAACCTCCTTCAAGGTATGTGTTTCCGGTATACTAGATTCAAGCAGTTTCTTGGTGTAGTGACTCAGTGAAGAGAGAGAGAATAGGCTGTGTAATACGCAGTGCCCTCCTAACTAGAAACACCACCGGAGGAAGCACTCCAGTGATGAGCCAATTTTTGTGGGTCAGAGCGCTTTTTCAGGGCATCTCCCTCCCTCTAGCATAACTGAGTGTTCTTGCAATGAGAATTCTGTGCCGATAGTCAAGTTAACCGTTCCATAAGACGGTTCGTTCCAAAGCTTAGCCAGAAATTGACTGATCCAACAGCCCCCGTTTGTCTGTTTTTAGTCGTTCTTACTGCTTGCATTTTTGCATTCTGAAGTCTCCATGTGCAATCTAATATGCTGTTTTGTGTTTCCTCTTTACTTTCGGCTGGGTGGAATAAATGTTCCTCATTGCGGCAAATTTAAAGCGTTTTTATAAGCACGTGTGTGTAAATGTAGAGCGATGTCGACTAGCTTGGGTGTGCACTCAGATAACTTCGTTGCTAATTCATAAAATCTGACTAAAACGCCAAGATCCTATTATACGATTCCTTCTTCTCTGTAAAAGCCTCCCGGTGAATCATTCTCCGAGGAATTACGACCATCTGGGTTGTCTTTTTGAGGGAAAGAGGAAGTTTACTCACACTAGCCACTGCGAACATGATGCCTGTCATCCAGTAACTGTATCCCAATACAGCTAGCAACTGATGATACCGTCCCAACTTCAACAAGGGTTTTTGAAGGCAATAACTACTGAAAATTTCAGTTAGTATTCACCTAAAAAATTATAAACTGCGGTTTAAATCAGAGACTTTGTTTTTTGTATTCCCTAGCTATGTAAAAGCCTTGTAGCGAAGCTTATGGACAAATTAGATAAATAATCAAGTCCTTAACTCCAACAATAAAAAGGTGGCTTTTATTTCGGCCGCTTAATCGGACTGCACCACGGATGATTAGATAAGATGACCAAGCTAAAATATGCTCTATCTCAGTAGACCATCTCAAGAATAGTCTTTATATGAGCCGGGTTTACACTGCAACTAGCAAGATTCCGACACCCGGTATAGGTTATCCAAGCTGCATTCAGGGAACCTCGGAATCACAAAATTCCTTGCAAATGACTTGCTGTAAACAGAATCAACTTTATGGTGTAGGTTTCGTCCTGTAAGTGAGGCTAGTCTATGCTGAAAAGACGCGAAGCAAGGTACAACTGTTTTGTTCTTATTATGGATCAGCAGCGCGCATCTTCCAAAACTTCAAGAAGTTTCCAACAAGTGTTCGGGGAAGAATTTTGGTAGATCAGACTGTTTGACAAAATTACTGAGCACAGCGGGTCATTCGATCATCAACATTTGCTCACAGTCGCCCTATGACTATGAGCCAAGAAGCATTGTACAGATGTTTCATTCTTATTGCGAATCATCAGCAGTGCATACCTCACGAAACTCCAGAGAGTCTCAAAAACGCGACTTCTCTGCTACAAGTTTGAAATCTTAACCTTTCGGCCACGAGCGGCTGATCAGTAGTGTGAGTAACTCGCTAGAATCGATGTTCTACCTCAACCGAAAGCAACTGCACCCATATGAACGAATGAGTTTATAAGGTTTGGGAAGAGTTTTTGAGGTTAAATTTTGTTTTGTTCTCTATTGATATGTAGGCTTAGAAAAAAAAAAGAAAACTCATTCCTTTAATTAGCCGGCACCCGGGAGCGTTAGGTTACTGATAACAACCATATCCACCGGGAAAAGTTCGCCTCCACAGCATCGGCAGAAGCAGAATGCAGTACCGGATAATGTTTGTAAAGTGCTTCGTAGAATGCATACATACGACAGACTCTCCTTAGCAGATCAGTCCAGAGGGTCCTCCCTTTTGACAAAAAATACTCGGTGAAAACACAACTGAAGATGAGGATTTGAAATGCTGGGCTATGACGTCCGAATTAGGAACGATCCCTACAAGGCATCCGACTGCACTCTAGAAGTTTCACCACTCCAGGTTTTGAAATTAATCAACTGACTTCTGCAAATGATCACTTTTCCCGAAAAATTCTGGCCTCAACCAGGCCAAGACGAAATGGAATCACTGTCAAAAACAAATGTAAAAAAGTCCTCTGTAACCCATGACTTTGTAAAAAAGAGATTATATTCCAAACGGATTGCAAAACGCCTTGCCGCTTGGTGCCTCCACTTTGAAAAGCTTGTCGTAGATCTCAAACGAGCGGGCGCAAAACTCCCTCAGAGTCTTATCGACGGTTTGGATCCCAAAAAATGTAGATGACAATGATTCACTAGGTGACGTAAATATATCTTCTCTTATTAGGATTACAGGAAACCTATTTCTATTGTTTACTAAAGTATTCGACAACATAGTGTTTATAACATGGCATTGAAAATGCGAAGCAAACAAAGCAGCGCGTTTTTTTCAAATGAGTACTGTCTGGCCTTGTGATAAGTTCCCAAAGAGCGGTCTTTCGATATCATTTCAGATGATATGAATGATGTTCGATCTTCCAAGTTCTTTGCAGATAGGAAGTAAAAGGTGTTCAGCGCAATCTTGCTGAGCTGGATGTTTTATCAAGTAATTTATTCTGACGGGTCTTGTTTGTGTATTGCTTCTTCGCCTATGGTAGGCAATAATCATTCACCACTACATTGCAAAATCGACCGCATACAACATTCTGTTCCCGCCTATAGTGAGTAACGTCCTGCCAGCGGGACCTGTACTATGCGGAAGAGTCGCGTTGACTTTAAGGAAAAATCGAGGTACATTTCAGCAATATATATATATATACATGTAGTCAATATATACCGATATATACAGTATATCAACACCTATCCCAGCTATTTAGACGATCTGCTCAAGTTGGATTTGGATTCTGACATCCCTCTCCGCAAACAAGGAACAACACAAATAAAAGGGCTTCCCAATCCCTATTTTAAATATTTTTTTAAGATAGAACTCTCGTGAATTGAATTACTGTAATACGTGATAAAAACTAGAGAGTTTTTTAACAGTTTGAACGTGCAATATCTCACCATAAATATCAATAGTGTTCTTCCAGGCTGAAAACGGAAACCGAAAACTAGTATCAGATACTGTCGTACAAAGCACAGTGAATTTAGTCAAGAGTATCCCTCTCTGTTAACTTTTTACGAAATGATTGATTATCGAAAAAATAATCAAGAACCGAATACGGAATAAAATAACATGTGAGTCATGTGCTGGTTGTTACTCCCACACATTCTACACGTAGCAGCACAACTTCCACCATAGTTATTCAGACCGCACGGTGTGAGATCCCTCCATGTCCCGGGACTGGACACTCGACAGCAACTGCAAACTTCAAGTAACCTACTACTCATAAATGTGCTGAAAACTCCTCGGGCTTCCGTTGGCGGCGCAGTCAACCTTTACATCATCCAGATGAATAACTCAGATCCTACCACTTCTCTGGTTAAAAAATACTCTCTAAGCAATGTAATCAAGCGGACAACAATGAACGTGTATATCCGGTGGTCCTTCCATAGGGTGAATTTGAGTAGTCCTCTGAGGTTTATGTGAAAAACCTCAATCAGTAATGGGACTGTGATGTTGAGTACCACGGCAATTTGGTTCGCGTGCGAACAATCCGAGATATCAAATCTCATCCGACCTGAATATCGTAGCAACTGAAACATGAGGCGGCCTGGTGCAGCACATTCAGCTGAAGAAGAACGAGTGGGTAGCAATATTTCCGTGGTTCTGGCCAGACAATATAGGCCGTTATTACAGGAACTGTGTTGTAGTCAACGACTGAAACTGATTTATATGCCATCTCCTTTCACTTCTAAGCAAGCATTCACTTTCTTCCTTGTCACCGAGGTTGTTTCTATCTTGCTTAGGTCTGGGATGGGTTATTTTGTCGAGAGATCATCAAGGAATTCCCCTATACGAACTAAGCCTGAGTTTCGGGGTATGCAAATTCACATTGTGGAGTGTATTCACACCTAGATTCTTTGGCAGCTAAAAGAACCAAAACTCTTAGAATGTAGACTGGAGGTTCATCCTCCTGGTCAAGGGGCTATTTACGTACCCAGGACAGCAAGTTTACCCTAGTGTTTTTCTTCGCTGTGAAATATATTAGGATATCAGGGTAATAGGTTACCTATCCTGAATGCTTAGCATCACTGCAGTTGTCAAACCTGTTATCAGCTTAGTGTATATAGAAGTAATTACCGTTGATTTGATGGGTGGGTTTTTACTTTAAAGAAGCCATGATATGGCCAGGTGGAACCACAGCAATTCCCATAGCTACCTCAACTTTCTCTCCGGACGTTTTGACGAAGAATGTTATCTAAAACCTAATGTTTTGTTTCGTCAACTCGGGCGAGTGCTCCAAACCTGTACGCAATGTGCTGGGAGTAGTCCATTTTGGGCCTTACAGAGGGTAACTTTCACACAGAACATTCGTACATTAACACCTCAATTAGGACAAAGAGTCGTTTGCCTCTCCAATCGTCACCAGCCACTACATGGTCTCCAGTGATATTTCCTTCTGTGAAACCCCAGGTCTTTAGTGGAAGGTTTGGGCATTGGTAAGCTACTCTTCACACCTCCAACCAGCCGGATAGTTTTGTCTTCGTCAGATAATAGCATGTTAAAATATTCAGTCGAAATGCTTCTCTTTTGGTTCATATGTGTAATCTGTCTGGGTCTTACTATGTGGCAATCCGCAAACACTGGCAAATAATTTCAGGTCATCTGGAAATAAACCGAATGCCGATTCTACTGGCTAGCGCCAACTACTTCCTACACTAAACGACTGCTAGCCGCACAATGAGGTCATCACCAGCAATACACTACTAAAAAGTACTAGTGATCACTTTTTATATAAGCATGAGGAAAGAGTGCCTCGATGAAGAGGTGAAAGCGAGGGATAGAATGCCGAACTTGGCAAGCTCGGCGAACAGATCAACAGCCAGCTGATCAACTACCAGTGAATGCACCCGAGCTACCAACACATTCTAAAACATTACCAACATTTGTTGGTCCCCACACGAAAAATCCATCATTCTTAGGTTCCCCTAACTTATGCGTCTGTAGGTACCTAATGCACGTTAGGCGAACAAGCATGCTTTAGTTAACACCTATCGGTTGATCAATTATTTCTCACATATGAGCGGAAGTTGTACCAACTCACTATTTACAGTGACAAATTTCTTGCCCTGCGAACCCTCTGGATTGTTTAGTATGAATTCCAAATCCTCTGCGTGACAAGCAAGTGAAGAAGCGTCAGTTTCCAGATTTCGGGCATCAAAATAGAGAGTTATAGTCGTTGTGTCTCGCGCTTTCTCCCATTGGGGACTTTGAACGCAGAACAATAGAGGAAAATCGACGAATCTGTCGGTGAGCATCTTCTTGAGTTGATGAATCTAAAAATGAGGAAACTTGTTGGTAAGATACAATAAAGACTTTGCATTTACTTCTTTGTGAGTTTTGGGTGCCCAATCATGCTTAGGGTCGTCATGTGGTTGAGTTTGACCAAAGGGACTGAGGCGTTCTAAGGAGTGCTACACCAGTTTTGGCACTGTGTGCAACAGATATGGTAGTTGCTTCGACTACAAGCTTATCCTAGAATGATACACGGTAGAAGGGTTTGATAAAGCTTGAAATGCTAAATACAATGTCAGTTAAAATCCACTATGCACGCCAGTGTCCGGCACTGAAGCCTTCTTTGTTGATGAAGTCGCAACTAATGCCTACTGATTATGCTGACAGACACGAAGTGCTAATCCGTTAATCAGGGAGGCGAATTCCAACTGGATAGGTACGAAGACAGCAATGCACCTTATATCTCAGCCGGTAGAAGGCCTAACCCCTATCATAATGCAATCTGTCATTTTCGGTTGTGATTTAAGCGGAGACATTTTTATTCCTTAGGTACGTTACTTAGTTCCGTTCAAGCTATAGTTGTTTGCGGTTCATCATGGCACATGCTGCTAGCGATCAAATCCTCGTTTATATCAAGTGGAACAGTGTTCACTAATTCACTCAGTCCCAAATAAAGGGCTTTCTCTACCTCACATTGTAATTCATGTTTAAAACAATTTTTGTTTGGATTATGCCTATGCATAATCCCCTTTGTTGTAACTTAGCGTGTGGGCTGACGGACTTTCTGTACTCCATTTGAGAACTTTTGACACCCTATATTCAAAGGTTCCTCCTTGAATCCTGTTGGACTGGAGAGCGTAAGCTCGTCAAAAATGTTTTCAATGGATAACGAGAATGACAACGTGTCGGTACGTAGACCTGTTTGTTATCCATGTGACTAGACTACTAGCCACGGTATCTCACTGGGGATTCCGCTGTATTTCTCTTCTCTGATGAGGTCATTCGTCTCACTTAAGCAGATGCATCACTTTGTCACTGCCAATTATTTGGGCCCTACTCCCGTAAACGTCTTTCTAGCATCTGAAGACCAACTCAGCTTTTGTGACCTAGCTCACTTCTCATTAAGTTGCTGGACACTCTTCTGCAGCCCACGATCGGCTCCATCTCACTTAGATTCATCAGGCAGACACAGTAATTTTGTGCCCATCAACCTTATTTTCTACTGAAACACCAAATCCTAAACAGTGGGCAAAATGCATTCCCTAGCAAATTACGTTACATGTTAATGGGAGACTCTGCTGAGAATCCAGTTTATTGGTAATTTGTTGGAATATTGGTAGCTCGAGTGCATTAGTTGGTAATTGATCAGGTGGCTGTTGATCTGTTCGCCGAGCTTGGCAATTGATTTGCAAACGTTTCGTCACCATTCGAGGAGACATCTTCAGTGCGCTGTTGAGCGCAATTGCCAAGCTCGGCGAACAGGTCAACAGCCACCTGATCAATTACCAATCCAGTTTATGATGGAAACCAGCCGACCGTGCTTACCTGATGAATCCCAAGAAGGACGAAACCCATGGTGGGCTATCGAAGAGTTTTTGGAAACAGTACGAGTAATATGTTCTGTCAAGTAAATATGCCGTGACGTCACGAATATTGTGTCAACTGCCTTTGTATAACACATTCAGTTGAAGAATAGCAAAAAAGTAGATTCAGTTGAGTTTCCCGTCAACTCCAATGTAATTTACAAGTAATTGTTTTTCAGGAATTAAGCCAGTTTTTTTCACATTTTCTTACTATCAGTTACTCCCCGCAACCCGATTTAACTGTCTTACTTTCACGATTTGAAGGACAATTTAGCAGTCTAAAACATGCTGATGAAAACCCGTCGCCTAAATAACACGTCTATCCGCGCTGTCCATTGCGAACCAACCTGGAGTGGTTAACACATCCCCTCAAAAAAATGGTTCTAGTAGCCTGTAAATTTTTTTCGGTAAGAACAGCGCTCCGCTGAGCTGAAAATATTTCCACCACAAAACAAATTTGTATGAGTAGACTGAGTGTCCACGCGATGCGTTTTTTGCTGGAGTAAGTTGGGGTTCACACATCTGATGAGACCCAACAACGATATGGATTCTGTGGAATCCCGATTTCGTAGCATTATTTTGGATGAGACTAGAATTTTATTGCAAATGGTTTGGAATCACATGCATTGCAATCCCCGAAACAGATGTGTCATTGAAATAGATGGAGCTATTGCCCCCTCAATGAGAGAATTTTCTCCAGAAAAAGTCCAAGCTAAACCTCTGTCAACGACTTAATTTTTTGTTGCCTCCCCGAAAAATGGTCTACTTTTGGAGGTGAGTGCTGAAGCTCCGCTAAACGCACGAATACTAGCCTACGTAAAGCTTGCATAAAGTCAGCGAACTAAAGAAGTACACTTCAGCCGGTCTCAGCAGATTTATCCCGACTACAGTTTAGTAGCTCTGGGGATGAATACGACGACTTAATTAAAGCGGAGCTTTCCGAACTTTGGAAGAAAAACCATTCGTGACTAAACTTGGTATTTGTCAGGACGCAGGCCGATTTTGTAAGCTCTCGCTGTTTCAGCTGTTTCAACCACGAAGTCTTAGGCCAGTCCCAATTTGCAGAGATTCTGTGAGCCTGAACCAATCACATTCTTTCCGGCCAGTCAGGCTTATGTGCTCATTGACTCGTTCGTATTACTGGTGCTTTATTGTACAGTGTATGCCTTTGTACTTTTGCGATCACTGCTTGTTGTGGCAATACCTTCAAGCGCTACCTTCCTGATATTCATGTGTACTATAAATCCCATGTTTGTTAGTCAGAAAACAACTGAGTTTCAGTTCCCGCGCTTTTCTTGGATTCTCATTATTTCAGATACGACTATTCGCAGAGCGATCTGATTGCATTGAATTCCAATAAGCCCATCGCTGCGAGGACGATTACATACCTCCGATAGTATGACAGTGTTTAACAATGAAAATCAAGCTGTTAACCAGTAATTCCTGGAGGAGAAATTGCTGGTAGAAGAAAATACGTTGTGTAAGTGGACAGATCTCAACTAGTTATAATTTCTAGCAAAGTCCATAGTAGATTTTTGCCGTTTGAAACAATGGTTCGTTATGTGAGTCCCACTTAGGTGAGAACTTTGAGTTAATCACCATGACTCCAAATGAACATTCCCCCTAAGCCGAAATGGTGAACCCCCTATTGCAGATAGTTTTGTAATCGACCATTCCTAGCTTATGTGACCAACATCTTATGTACAAGGTTTACTAGAGCGGCAAGAAAGGCTGAAACTCACTCCATCACATATATCCCACGCGCTGATATTCTGCACTGACCATTCCTCCAAAAATTTGACCCACTGAAATTCCTCTTGGGATAACCGCACTTGATGAACTTGGAAGCCTGAAACACAAAACAGGCCAGGACGGACTAGAATCAGAAACTTAGAACTATTAATAACACTGGAATGATTCAGCTACTGATTTGGTTACAGAGATACCGTCAGAAAACTCAAGATTGCAGATCCTATTATACCAGGATTTAGCAAGTGAACAAATGTGAATGAGTACGTCGATGAGAGTTGTCAGGTATAGTAGAAGGGTAAGAATAGTTCAAGTTAAGTTTAAGCATGTAATGGAAGTTAACGTACAGTGGGAGGCCAGAAATCAGTGTACAGTTGGTCCGTCCTTGTTGGGTGTTATCGGTAGTGCTTATCTCACAAGGCTCGGTGACAGTTAGGTTCAGTGACCCTCAGTTCAGCAGCCGAGCGCTGAAAGATTCTCCCACAAATGGATGGTGGCCGGCGGAAGCAACTTGCATTAGGTACAAGTTGAGATCACGAATCCACTTACTACCTTTAAACTATAAGCACTATACTTAGAACAAAAAGAAATATCACCGATTAAATGGACCCTTCTTCTGAAAAAACGTTGCCTGAGGTACCAGACAATACCACTTACTTCAGATGGACTGTGTTTGAAGGATGGCCAATCTACATCATAGGTGCGAGTTGTTCACTCTTCTGACAGAACAACAAGTGGTTTACCGTTCAGCTGATCTAGCCTTGGGTTAGTTGGAGGGTTCCTTTATTACACAATAGACGTTCACACTACAATGAACAATATTTTTATCATCCATAGCTAGTCAAACATCTTTCTGAGTAACTGAATGGCCAGCACACAGCAAATGGGAACTCCGATAAAACTATATCGTCTTTTCATGAAAGAAGGCTAATTTTATGCAGTTTTGCGTGTAAGATGGGGAGATACACAGTCCTTTAAATGTTTCTTTATCTTGTATAGACGTAATACACTACTCATAAGGTTGCTGAAAATTCCTAGACCTTATGAATAGTGTATTACGTCTATACATGTATCGCGATATCTGAAATATCGCAGCAACTGAAACATAAGGCGGCCTGGTGCAGCACATTCAGTTGCTTAGAAACATCATATACGAGAGATTTAGCTGGGTTCCAGCTGAGTCTCTCGCAAGACCAAATTTGTTTGCAAATGAGTGTACTTCGCTGGTTTATAGTCTCTTGAGAGTTTTGGCTCCACAGACTCTTAGCAGACTGACCAAACCTTTACAAACTGAGGGACCAGCGTTAACTGTTGCTCAGTTGTACTCACGGTTTCACCAAGAATGAAAAATTAGTAAGTGGGATTCCAGTTCAATAAAAATAATACCATCATTGGTTTTTTATCTGCCATTCTGTACTGACTGAATTTGTTTGTGAGCTAGACCATGGTAATTTTACGCTTTGGTGACACGTGACACCGAGCGCAAATATTTACTAGCAACTCTATCGGGAAAATACATAGAACTTTCTTAAAATCCAAATTTAAGTGGCAAAAGACAAGCTCAGTTTTTGTCGAGGAAGTATATATTGTTGGTTACGTCGACCGTGGCCACAGGATATCCCACAGAAAAACCACCGGTTTGTTTTAGCCCTTTGAAGTGTTTGACAACTGACTTAGCAACTTTGTCTCTTGTCTCCATTAAGAAAATTAGTTTACAAATACTTTAGAGCTACCACATCGGTTCTTTCCCACTCGGTGATTCGCGAATCAAGCCAACATGTCCCAGTTTTTGCACAGTTTTGTTAAAAGTTTTGGTGATGAGAAGGCAGAATTGTTAACGTTATAATCCATTAATTTAACTGACCGTGCTATGATGTCAGCATTGGATAAGAGGCCAACAGACCGCCAAAAGCGGTAATGTGTCTCAGCAATTGAGCTTTTCTCATTGCCCATTCAACAAAGTGTGCTTCATATAACCAACACTTGTTATGAGGTATGTGTAGTGTGCTCCGAATAAATCAATCAGCACTACAATAGCCGATGTTTGCCTTACAGTGCAGGCTCCAGTGCCAGTTGATACGGCTTTGAGGCCACACAGTTCGTTTACATATTCATCCTCTTCTCCGTTTCCACGACGGTACTGCAGCTCAGGTAAACCATGAATTGTGTAAGAAAGGGTAATTTCTGATCAAATTGATTGTCACCGTTTATTGGATCGCTTGATATTTTGCATACACTTGTGCGAATAGGAAGAAACCAGCTAACACTTAGGCTTCTGCCTTTCTCCTTTCGTATACTGCCTTTCTCACTATCCCACCCAGCGACATTCATGGGGAATAACCGATCAGTTTGCCATGCTTTACATGCCCATCACAAACAACCAGTCAGTGTCTTCAACCCAACACTCAGGTTCTGGGTTATTGCGGCCAAACAGAACATTGGCTTCTTTACCAAACTTAACATGTTGTCAATACGTAAAACGGGAAAGGAATGCACCTGTACCCGAAATTACGAGCACTATCTGAGTGACTCGTTCAACTCACTCTTTGGGCACCCGGCTACAGATGTTATGAACTACAGCCGCCAATCGACTTCAAGGTCAGTCAAGCTACAAGTTGACTCGATCCATTTATGAAGTTGTAGGCATCTATGAATTCTTACTTACCTAGTGCCATTCCAACTTTTTTCTATCTTGCGTTTTACACCGTGCAACCACGAAACGAAGATTTCCGTAAATTGCGATACTGAAGCATCAGTGTAGGTGCCGATGTATTTGCTCATAAATTTTGATTTAGGAACCATTAAGCGTCTGGAAGAGAGTAGGGTCTGACAAACGTTCGAGACTTTTGTATATTGTTTTTATTCAAACCCAAGTCTCAAGCCTGGTCAGTTTTGTTTCGGCTGCACTCAAATAAACGTTTCAAGTAAAAATTGGATAACTCATTGAGATTTTCTTCTCATAAAACCATTGCTATTTATTCTGCTCATCAAGTGCACAGAAATTTAGCTGTTACGTAAATATAATCAACAACACAACTCACCGACTACTTTTATCGAATTTCCACCTGAAAAGATTTCAAACGGTTTCCAGTGAGGCTTTTAATCAGATTAATAAAATCCCGTCTAGGTTCATTTCCTTGAGTATAACAGTTTCCTCTTCTCTGTAGGCCCTTGGCACGCAAAACATGTTTGAAGAGACAAATAAGCAGGTAGTTATCTCACCCGTTTGTGGGTTCCACGTTCCTTCTAAAGGCGGATTGCTAGTCCCCACAGTTCTTCCACACTGAATTGCGTAAAGAAAACCATGTGAAATCCAACTCCAGACAAGAATAGTTGTCTGAATGTCCGTTTTCTAGCAAAATGCAATACGTGAATCATCACACCAAAACTTTTCGGTATTCTCAGTCTGCTCCACTAATGGCTGTTTTGTGCGCATGGTCGTTTTTCTCATGTTTCCGTCTGTTTTCACTATCCACAAACTACGTACCAGCATATTCGTTCTGAATTTGCATGCTTCTATTCTCACCCATGATATCGTTCTTGTTGATTTGGTTCGGACTGTGTCATTAAAAACTGTGCGCGTGCAATCATAGCCGAATCGGATCTGGTTGCACTTGACTCGTGTTGTTGCAACCGATTCATGCGCCAGCTGAGACGTGGTCAGCAGATGTCAACTAGATTACGGTGACTGCAACAACTCAGTTTTTACACGGTTTGACCGTTTAATCCAGGAAGGAGTGATTGCAAACGAACCAAATAGATCGCATCGCGGCTGTCGGTTGGTTACTATTGTGTTCGATGTTTTGGTGTTCACTGCAATCATGGGATTACCGCATACGATAAGGGATGGCGCAGAAGACGGATATTACAGAGCAGTATCATCACCCAAGGGTTGCTCACAGTGCTGTGCCCGTTTTCCGAAAGTATGTCAGAAAACTACTTAGAACGCAAAAGCTCGTGAGAAACTGCTCCAGCAGCACATTGAAATCAGCGTGTAGACGATCAATACCCACATCAACATGAGTAACAAGTTCCAAGTGACCAAGCGTGCCGCTTTTTAATGGTCTCAAGGGATGCAGGTTCATGGAAAATCCCTAGTATCCTGAGTGCCGTATGCAAGAAAGTTATATAGATTGCCGCAAAGATGTGGATTACAATATTTCAGGCACCAGAATGATGGTTTTTATGTTTGAAAGGCATGGCCTGAGCGTTCAGGTGTGTGTGGAGCGGTAGGACGTGGCACAAAGTAATGTTGATGAATGTAGCAGAATATTAATTTTATAACCTGTAATTTAAGACAATTAGACCAGAAGGATGTATCTAATGCCGATGGAACTGCACTGCACTATTCTTCTTTGTCTCGTAAGACGTTGGAAAGAAAGCATGGGGTAGCCAGTGGGAATAATGTACACGAAGATCCAGTTAATCTGTTACAAAATGGAATTATCGAAGGTGAAAAGATAACACTTCCTGTAACAGGCAAATATAAATCTTCAAGGTATCTCAATGGCGTCTACCTAATACCTCTTCCCCGTACATAAGTGCATTTGCAAGGTAAGTGGATGATATCTTCCTTGTTTGAGAGTTGGTTATTGGATGTTGGTAGGAAGATGGTTATAAAAAAAGGCGAATGCTCATAGTCTTTGGCAGCAGTCCTTCATACCGGATGCAGAATGAATTTTCCTATGTATGGTTAATCCACTTGTCTGCAAACTGCACTTCCTTCATCCGTCCTATGGACCGGGGTGTAATCTGGTCCCTCAAATGCAAATTCTGCTAGAATTTGTAACTGACCACATGGAGAAGGTTGATAACAATTGGTTGTCGCCCATGAATGTGCTGCATGCAAACCTGGAAAGCACTTCTTCCGGATACGCTGAAGAATATCCTAAGAAAAGTGAGATTCAAGTCACGAAAAGATAATAATTGTGAATACCATCTTGAAATGAAAAAAACGCCTGGAACACGTCAAAACTGACGACAGTTTACTTCATTAGGAGGCGGAACAGATTGACCCTGACAAATGGTTTATCTGTGCGCGCCCTAATTGTTCGGCAGGAGGGCTCAATAGGGAACTCCTGAAATGCTAATGAGTGTTCGAAATCTGGAAGAGTACTCAGAGGTTCTCTCTACGGCTTATCACAATTAGGCCGAATGCTGCGAAAAGTATGCTAAACATCTTTCACGGTTTATCTATCCGAACATCATTGGTTTTTGAAATCTGTCTTTAAGCTACTCGACCAAATAACCGTGCTTGAGGGTGCTTCGCACATCCCAGAAACTAGTTTTAGAGAAATATGGATATCATGTGAGGGTTAGTAAATGAAGAATTGATTATACCCTCAACTTCGTGAAGTAAACTCATAGGTCATACAGGTAGACATTTGTTACAGGAGAAAATTAGTTTTATTATGAGATTCAAGGCACTAGGAGGCTGAGATCCGTTTCGGAATTGGTCTGCCTCCAGTGGAGTTTCACGTAGGGACACTAGTTCCGTATGCCATTTGGTACAATGTGTAGACCAGCATCAGTGCACTTTAGCCCTTTTAAACCGGAGGTAATTTGATCGAAAACAAACGAATGTAGTTCTGAAGCCATCCGTATGCATTACCGATAGATTATGATCGCCGAGAGGGATACACAACTAACGAATCGACCACTGACCAGACTGTTCACGAGTGAAACAAAAATAGGACTTATTTAGATGATTAGAGTGAAGTAAGAAGCAGCGTGGCCCGAATTATGTCATCCTCATATTAAAAACTTCAATGATAGCCTGGTACGGAGAGGTAAACCAAATAAGAAAGGATGTGCTCCATTTCGGCAGTCTGCTACGTTTACTTTTTTTCCGCCAAGTCTTGCATCCTTATATACCTGGTCTTGTTTTGTTTATAGAGCAATAGCAGTGACGATTTTGGACGGAACGCTGTACATGTAGCCATTTAGTAAATGTGGCCACTGATGAAGATTATGTAGCTAGAGCTGATTGCGGGACTCGTAGCAGTCAATTTCACACCACGCTCGTAAGAATGAACGGTTCTTCTCCTGTCCTGGCGCAATTATCCATATGGGTTTATTCCGAAGTTGTCAAGCACCGGACTCGAATTCTGCTATCATAAGAGCTTATCAGCAGTGCACATTCTTCGTGATGCCGTAGTTTGATCTCCGAAAATCCGATGCAGAAGGCGAGCGTGTTGCCACAACTTCAGGAGTGCACGCTGGATGCACCTGAACTGTCAGACCTGAACATATGGTGTGGAATCACCAGAATAATTGCGCCACGACAAGAGCAGTACTGTTTGATCATACGAGAGTGGTGGGAACGTGGAGAGCAGTTACTGGAATTGACTCATTCCAGAAGTCAATACGACTCTGTGAACGGTATGTAAATTACAGGTTGAAAAGGCTTGGATTCGGTGCCTAACTACCCAAAGTTAATGGATGCAACATATGAGAATCTAACCCCAGCAATATTCAGTGGAGCTTGTTCTGTAGAAAAGTAGGTATGAAGAAATGCGACATGGACCCAAGGTAACATTCGAGGGTCGCATTTCTTTTAAAAAGTCGTAAATCTGGGTCTGGCCAAGCAAAGATTGACTACATGTAAAAACCCGTGACTATTTTAGGGCACAACATATGACAGACTCGAGTATAGCTGACAAATGACCATAAAACCAGATTGCTTTCCCGTTTGCAAGCTCTCTGTGAAGGATGGATTCAAATGCGACACAAGTTCGTATAAGCAAAATTGAGTTTACGTAATTCCATTAAACTGAGCACCTTAAGCATCAGGATCAACAACAGCACGTAAAACACACCGGTATACACGGAAAATTGTTAATTAAGCACTGGATCCAATAATTCATTTCACTAGGACTGCAGGAACAATATCTTCACTGAATACCAACATTTCATTGGCTTTCGTCGGTCGCGGAACTCAAAACATACTCTACTGATTCGACATCAAATGGTGAGTATGGAGGGGTGTAGGGGTAACGCCAGGTAAACTTGGGTTTCCGATCAATAGTGTTTGGGCTCACAAAGCCGACCTTATATGGTTGGTCAGTATGGCTTCGTTACATGTTAGCATTCTTGGCTTCAAAGTGTGCAACATGGTCAGAAATGGACTGTAGGGACGACATGGATGACCTTTCTCGATAAGATATCGATTGATCGATAAACCCCGAGTCCTTTCGGCTGGCCGTATTGTGTGTGGTTGTGTCTAGCCAGTCCGTAAAAACCTGTAAGGAAGGTACTCTTTGCGAGAGGTATCGGTGCGTTCCATCGATGGAGATGAGTTGGGGTGAGTTATATTTAGTACTTGAGGCGGATAGGTTGGATGAACTCGGACGATCTGCCTGCATTATGATCCTTCCATCTACTGAGGCAGGCTTGAAGTGTGTTGCTGGATACGTGGGACAGTTGGTTACTTGTGTGAATGCATTACGAGCAGGAACATCCAACTAAATACTCTTGTAGAACTAGTTGAAGATTTCATCCTGTCGAGTACAGAAACTATCCACCTTACCTTTGAACCTAAATCCCATGGACAAATGGGCAATCTACCTATCGGTAGACCGCTCTTACTTACCGAAACAGAAAGACTAGTCTGCGAGAAAATCGCTGGCATCCTACTCTACAAATGTTATGCTGATAACATTTTGACCTTTACTTCTGAAGGACAACAATCTATCTTTTCACTCCCTTAACAATCCACACCCCAACCGTCTGTGTCTCAGGAGCGCGAATCTAGTGATGGCTTGACTTTTCCAGTTGGTTCAATTTGCTGCACGCCTGTTGTATAAGTATAGCATGTTCTGAGTTCTGCGACCGATGCATGCAAATGAAATACTGACATCTCGCGAATTAATTCCCATTACTGTCCTAAAGGAACCTGTCATCCTCTATGAAGGTTATTTACGAACGCAGATCATTCATGGAGGTTTCCAGACCACTTCAATTGGAAGGAGTGTTTTGCCTATCCCGCTGGTAACCCCCATTCCCTCAAATCCCATTACGGTCCATGTTGTACGAAAAGCATTTTCATGCTCCCAAGAAAAGTATTCATTGTGAATGTTCCTTTTAATCCTAGATTGCGTTGCTGTGTCTGGGTGTTTGAATTCATCGTTCATGTTGGCCGACGGACTAACTGACACAGATGGCCGCCCAACTAAATATAATCCCGATTAGCACTTTGCTGGGAATCACCACATTGTAGTGCGAACACAAGACTCAGTCATTTATCCACTTCGTTGAGGTGGAGTTGTATTGTACAAAAAGGACCACTTTTAGAAAGAAGCAGTTTTAAAAAAGAGCTCGCTTTGGGCCCTCAAGGAGCTTCTTCGGGGCAGTGAACCTGTACTAAAGTCAACCTCCCAGGATTTCTGTTGGAAAGCGGTTTGTTTTGAGAATGGCCCAACTGTCGATGGCAACTTTAAGGCTCAGTTGGCTTCAATGGCTATCAAAGATTGGTCTACATTGTACTCAGAATGTGCAGTGAGCGTGCGTCATACATGTAATAGTCATTATTTAGTCCCTTTCCCGCTTCTGAAACAGCACACTGTCCATACATTTAGTTGCAAAACCTCATGGTGGTGGAACACAAGCGAACCTAGCGCCCAACTTCTGCATCCTGATTCATTTTAAGGTGGTGCTGTTCCCCACGGAAAAATTAAATAT
The DNA here is from genome assembly GCA_004794785.1 of Opisthorchis felineus. Lineage (NCBI taxonomy): Eukaryota > Metazoa > Platyhelminthes > Trematoda > Opisthorchiida > Opisthorchiidae > Opisthorchis > Opisthorchis felineus. Next base: position 406,289 of record SJOL01010039.1, read on the forward strand.
GCTCTTGATTGAAATCTAGGTAATGCTGTCCTAGAAGATACTACTTTTTGGTTGAAGGCCAGTCTCCCATGAGTACTGCCCACTGGAGACCTCGTGGGCTTATCACAGAATGTAGTCGTGCAGCCGAACTTAAACTTAAAGTTAGGTTTTCTTTCACATCAAGAAATACGTTTATCTTTCAATGGTTTTATCATTGTTGCCAATCATTACTCATCGAAACCTTCTGTAGGTTTGAAACCACTGAACATTACAGGACTTGGCTGATGCAACGAACTGGCCCGCTGTTCTCATACATCAACATTGGGACTGCGAGCTAAAAGGTCAAACTCCATCCTCAACCTCCTATACAGAAGATCAAAACGGCCTATTGTTGGTTCTTAGAAGCACAGCGGTTTGAACGCCTGCTGATGATATCCAGTATTTCTCGGTGAAATCCATGTCATTTTTGAAATAATGTTATGTAGCAGGTACCATGTTGTTTGCTTGGTTGCTGTGTCTGGGAGGGGAAGCAGTCTCACACAAATGAGGCAATGCAGAAATTTGTAGCCTCATTCGGGTCTTAAAAGCTTTGTAAACATGCATCATCGAACCTGGGAATACAAGACCTCTTCACGGTAACATATAATTTGACTGCCTACCCATAAATATGCGTCTGAGCTGGCTGTTTTCGAGCAGCTTCTTACGTGTTTTGATGTAATGTCTTAAGCTACATGTGTTTGAACGTATGGAGTCAGAAACTGGCGTCACAGGGCACAGCACCGCAGAATTAGTATCTCGCTTATCTCAGGGATAAAATTCCCCAAGATGAAATATACCCAGACGGGAATTATATGTCGTTTCGGTTACCCAAGCTTTTATACGGAATCACAATAGACAAGGTGGTTTTCAAGATAACAATTAACTGTGCCAATCACACTTTACCAGTACATTGTGCGGATTTTGGCACAGAGTACTTGATTTTCCAATTATTGAGGCCACCATACCCAAAAAGATCTCATCTAGTAGAACTATCAGTTCCTGAGGGGTCCGCACGAGCTTTTTCCAATCGGTGAGTTGTTCTGAACAATTGGAGATCCTACACGTGAGAAAATGCAATCCAAAGAAGACAAAAAATGTTCCCTTGGAATGAGTGGATCGACACTACGGGAAGGCAGGAGGGACAACATGCTCACTTTAGAACTTTTATCCAAATCTTACAGAGTTTTGATGGAGGACTGAGAGGAAAGACAGCAAAATGGACAGTGCTAAGGTATCCCTTATTGTTCTGTTTGCTTGGTTTCATACTGAGATTGTTTGTCTGACGCTTAGATTTGCTTCTAAAAGCAAACAGTTATATCAACAAAACACCCTATTCAAGGCTGTTGGCTAAGTTGATTAACTGATGGGGCTTAAGTAGTTATTTCAGATCAAAATTTAGTTATATCTGTGCATACGCAGATCTCAACCTACCAGTCAGTGGAATCAAAACCAACAAGCAAAGTCCAGCGCCCAAACAAGTGAAACGCATCGGTCCGATATAGACTGTCACTGAACACTCATAGGACACTTCACTACATATATACATCAGACTATAGGCGCTATCCTTGAGTATTATCGCTCGGTCCATCTCATCACCATCCGCACCTTCGGTTCACATCGTCCAAAAGCGCAGCATCGCATGACACCCTATTTGTTGCCTGTTTTCTCATACTCACTAAGGACAATATTGTCTGAATAGTGTTTGAAACTATGTGCACTCCAAATTCAAGGCAGTACAACATATACAGACCCAGTGGAGATAATTCAGTAGCTGTCCTCACAGGTAAGGTTAAGTGGAGAGTTGCTCATTTCATTGGATCTGAAAGAAAAGTACTCGAAGCAATGCGCAGAATGCGACTTGTTGTTTTACTGAATACGCATATCCAACTTCCTTCGCACAGTCACACACAACCACTTCCTAATGACAGAACTTCATAACTGTTCGATTCCCTAGTTGATTATTTTCTGACCTCTTTTTCGCCAGTCTAATTCGTTTTCGTCACGGTCAAGAACAGAGAGGTCTCTCTGCTCTGACCGCCAAAGAATGAACTGTTTTCACACTGTGATCTGCCTTCCTTCGTAGACTTTTTGTCAACATATGAAAATATGTTTACTTGAGTCCAAATTTTTCATTAAGCTGCCTAGTAGCAAAGTGTTATCATATTCGGTTTCCATTTTCGAGACAATTACCTGCAAACAAACAAAAGCATGTTTGCAGAAATCCGGTGGAACTTCAAAGCTTCAAATCACTTTATTCTTGGCTTAACGTGCATGACTGCTGCACTGCACAGAGTATACGGTCTTTGTTAGGACTTCATAAATGCGCAGACCAAGACGTATCTCTTTCAGTTAGTGTATATTGCTTGACGGCCCTCCATCGTGTCTAGCTTGTAGGCTGAACAGCAAAACTGTTCTGGTTACCTTGTCGATATTGATAATTTTCGGACAATTTGTCTAACAAAGACAATCTAATAATAGGCAATATTTGGGTAAGTTGACCACTGACCGAACGTGGCCTCATGTGACGTGTCCTCACTCCCATAAGAATTGGATGTAAAAACAGAGACTAGCGGAAATTCATTTTCCCATGTAAAGACTACCCTTCAACCGTCTTTATTTTTAAGGGAAATCCCAGTACAAGTTCCTCAGCTCACCTAGCAAACGGCGGTTTTAGGTCTAAAGTAAACAACGAGGAATCTGACGAACCTGTGTTCAGTGAAGAAGGGAGAACGGATTCAACCTTGAAAAACAGGTGCAGCTAACGTCATTTATCGCATAAGATAACACGAACATCATTCACCAAGCTATCCAGATGGTGAAACCATTTACACAAGGTTTATAATTTCACAAATTGCAGAAGAAAACAGCAATCTTATTAGGAGCGGTATTAGAAGCATTTCTGACCTATCAATGCTCAAGAACACAAAGTATACCATATAAAACTTCCTCAAACGTACAATAGTTCGGTCGGTATTATGGGCGCTGTATATTTTCTCGCTCATACTGTACACAGAGGAATATTGTCGCACTTCTTTTCAAGTCTTTTTAACCTTCTTCAGAGATAAGGACATCGGTGCTTCTTTGTCCTTCAACCACAAAGAATACTCTAAAAAGCCTCACGTTAGAAGAAAAGTAGGATAGGTCTGAGAAAGGGCCCGGTGTTTACATCTGCAAACGCTCAATAAAAAAAACTACAGAGAGCGTCAAAGCATGGCTTTAACTTGCATAACTTTGCAACTATATCTCGCAAACAATTAAGGCCAGATCAGAAAGGGTCAAGAGGACCTCTTCTGGATTGAGAGTTCGCACCAACATCAAAACTTCCCGTTATCGCCCCCAATCCCTACTTCCAAGTCAGTTGTTGTCACTTGTTGCGCTAATTTAATGGGGAACACGGTGACACTACTTTTCTCGATAGCCTATTATTCAATATAGCGGAAGCCACTCGTGGTTACACGTCTTCTGACATCAGTAAGTGTTTGATATCGCTCAGTCAGGTCTGTATTTTCTATAAGCATTCATCTCAAGTTCACAAGTCTCTAAGTCGGAAGAATAATAGGCATTCAGCAGACAGAAATTTAAATGAATCAGCCCTTTTGAAGTTAAAATGTGTATTTAACTAAGGATATAGATTAGGGCGTTCGTTTGAAACATATCAGTAGCATGCTTGTTCCAGCCCAGTTAACACCAAAATCGAAAGCATCAATTGTCAATAACTTTTTCGAAACAATCCACCCTATTGCTTCGCAATTTATAGTTCTCATTTTCAATTTTTAATGTAAGTTTTGTAAACTAGGTAAAACGTAAGTTATCGGAAACGTGCCATTCGTTTACGAAGCCTACCGAAACTAATCGGTTAAAACATGTGACTGGCAGAAAAACAAGACGTCCCAGGAAATCGTTTGGGATATTTAGGTGTCTCACTTCCAGCTATCGTAGAATTTTACACGCACACGTATGGATCACTTTCTGTCTACTCAGTCCACTATACATGTGCAAACTTTCCACACATTTTTCTCACGTCCTGATGAACAGAACCTCAGGTGTTGAGGTGCATGACCTCTCATAAGGCACTACCTAAGGATCATTTGTCCTGAGCTGTTTCAATAAAAAGATGCTTGAAGTACAAATGTGCTGCGCTGATATATCAGCTACACCTGGAATGTAGGTGGCCAGAAACACGTAGGAGCGCGAGGTAAAAATTAAGTGGCAGCTAATTATGTAAGTCTGCTGAACCAGCTTTGAGGTTAGACAAAAGATATAAAACTGAAGCTGCTGAATAACTTAGTATGATCACTTAGTCGATCAAAACGAAGTGCACAAGACCTAAACTGCTTTGGTTCTCAGTGTTTCACAACGCTCCAAAAATTGCGCTGCAAACATCTGACAACCAAACGAGCTTTCGGTCTTGGCGATGAGTTGTGTTTGTTTGTAACTACTAACGATACGAAGATCAGGTATTTAAAGAAATTACGGACCTTCGAATAAGCAATGCTTCTCACCGACGGATGTCGTGAACCTCATTTTGGAGATCTTTCGAGTTAGGTTGAACACTGAACACAGTATCAACAGTCTTATATGTAGCTTTGTAACCCAAATGATACAACTGGAATCTTAGTCAACAACATCATTTTGACCAAACCTTCGAGTACCACGCAGGAGTAACAAGCCATAAAAGTTCTGGTAGATGAAAGATCCCATCTAGTAAGCGATGCAGCTCCAGTTCGTTGAAGTCACATGGGGGTGAAGTTAACGTATAGGCAAATCCAAGCTAAGATAGCTTCGTCTTCTTTTTTTCAAGGTCAATAGCCGGTAGATTTATTATTGTTTGCGTGGAGCCTTTAAAAAAACTCGGTGTGTTTGGAAAAAGCCAGCTCACGTTGAATGCAGTACGCTGACTGGCTTTTTCGAAGTCTGCCTCCAGACGACTGTTGAGCCTATTTAAACATCATTTTTTCGAAATGAGATACCGAAATAGATCCGGATGAACTGTTTCCGTCTACCTTGTCGTCAATAACCATTAAAGGCTATTGAAAACTTGGCCTGATGGATATCCTTGCTAAGGTATTTGCCGATCTACTTCTGTATCACCGCAGTGTTGGGTGAATGCACAAAACCATGTCAGTATGGATTTTCTACAGGAGACAGAATTATATCGACATGAGAGTGAACCTATCCGCTAGTTTGTAACACCATATTTTCCAGTAACCAACTGGGAGTTGCTCTATTGGCACGACAGCGTGTGATCTAGTCCAGGGGAACAGCCTGCTGATTAGTCATGGATGTGACTCCGTGTCTTGGAACTCCAAGATCTCGTGAACTTTTGACCTTTATCAGCGTTGTTGCCGTGTATCAAATAATGTTAAATTTCCCATAAAATGATGGACAGGATACGAGGGCTAGGGTTTCAGCAAAGGTCAGCAATTTTAGGGCGACCAATATTTGAATTCGAAAACATACCGTTGTATGACATTCAGAATTCAAGTGACAGTTGAATTCCGAGTTCCAATGTTAAGTTGTGTTCTCGTAGCTTGTTGATTTATCAATGCTATGTAAAAACCTTGTACAGTTAGTGAATACAAGACTCCGTGACTAATATGGCATGGCTGCGAGCTATTCCGTCTTTACAACACCAATGTTGAATTGCTTGTTCAGCAAGTACTTTCTGTAAAGGTTGCTTCTTACATGTCACCTTCAATTCAAGTCAATTCACCCACAGGTGAATACTCACGTACAAATTTAAAGCGGTATCATATGCAAACAATGAAATAATTTATTAAATATCAACAACAAAAAATCCGCCAGAAACGGTCATCAGTGAACGCCTTATGCGGCTTGGCGACGAGTGAGGTTATGACACAAGGTAGTGGGAGTAACTAGAAAAGCCAGGGGAAAGTTCGTTCTTTCTTTGGATTGACTGGTTTCCTGTGAATTGTATGGCATCCTCTGCCAAGTTTCAGTACACTCTTTCATACAGATACAGTCCAAGTCCTGCAGAGGACCAACTCAAACCCTTTTGTACTTAACCNCGGTTACGCTGTAGCGTGGGTCAGCTGGTAGGGAGCAGCAAGTAGCGCCTTGTTACAATAAGCTGACGAAGACGTGCAAAGTAGTTGCCGTGACTGAGGTATTGCTGGCTGTGATAATGCTCTAGGACTTATGAACACGGTTGTGGGGCACTTTATCGTTCAGCTACCCGTTTGGGGCAGACGTCTGGGTATATTTACAAACTGTTGTACTGAGTGCGTAGCGAAATCAACGTGTGTTTAATTTTCTGAAGGCAAGGGACTTCGCGAAAATCCCTGTAAATTGAAGATCAGTGAAATCTTTAAGCGCAGGATCCAAGCAAGTGTGACAACATGAATCGGATATCCCTACGCAAAAATCAAACTGTAGAACTTGTACTGCACACCGCAACACCAGTTACTCACTGTACACTAGCGCTGACCTTGAAAGTGTGCGCACTCAAACAAATCGTACCAAGAAATAGCAGGAAAACGCACCACCTTTGGGCAGAAAACTACAACCTCAAAAGCTCTGCAGTTTTCAAGGAGTGATGTTCATCCCCACAGTAGTGGGCGGCAATGAAGTGTCAGCATAACCCTATACTTTACAAACTATTGCATCGGAGGCATTGGCTGAGCCAATCGTTATGTGGCGTACGCAATATCTCCAAAACCGTGGTGTATAGGAGGAAATCTTTGGTATAAGGACCTAGCAATTCTCTGCATGTATGCCCATACCAAAAAACTATAATTTGCTTTAATTTGGTTGAGGTTTATTTGAATTGACCTTTAGTGGCAATTTTTGGTGCGCATTCAATTTTAATTATGCACCGACAAATTACCGATCCTTAGCAGCATACCCCAATTGTCTCTGAAACCATAGTTTGAACAGTGGCGACTTTTATATGAGGTTTTGACGTTTGATGGTATTTATCCTTAAAAACTCCCCAGACAGTGACGGTTTAACAAAAAACAATTTAAGCGTACTATAGGCCTACTTTGGGCACGGAATTCATATTTGTAGTGGCAGCCGTGGCTCAACATGATGTATTCATGAAGACGGAGGGAATTTTTTGGGAAAGTTGGATTCTTCATGTGTTACATCGGAAATATTTTGAGAAAGTACATGAAAAATAGTTACGTTGTCCTTGTCCGCACAAAATTAAAATACGCCAGCTATTCATGTCCTATCCCAGATTCATGGACTGACACATAGGATTGAGGCTTTTTACCAAGCTTCCCCGGTTGGGTTTGTTCTTGTCATTCAGCGGCTTCCGTTCACCTGAAGGGCACCAGTGAAAACAGGGTGTAGTGCTGCTCTTTAAGTTTTCAGCGCAGGACAATAAGCTTGCAAACGCGAGGACTCACATTAAAAAGCGTTTAAATGTGCTTTAAACTGGGTGCTCGATGCGGCGTGAACAACCGACGGAGGAAGGTTATCCCACGCAACAACTAACCGAAATGTGTGTGCTCTGAGCTTAAGAATCTTCCTACCGTGCCCCCGCTCTGTGTTAGTTGGGCCAACGTTAAAAAAATATGTTCGCCAAACCTTGTTCAAACAGGAAATAAGTAAGTACAAGGTCTCCTCGGAGTCGACGATACTCCAGGGGAAGGAGGTCGAGCACCGACAGACGCAGTTCATAACCCACGGATTTAAGGCCGGCAACCGTAGCAGCTCGTTGGATGCGTTCTTGTGTGGACAACATGGTTGGCACATTCAAGAAACGGTCTGACGTAGGCCACATAGAGTATGTGGAAGTTCATGCGAGGAATACGGGAGAAGGTTCACTGGATCATCCCTAGAAAGGTGAATGCCTGTTGAGCCGATCGTTCGTGGTGCAGTGAAAGACAAGTTTGAAGAAAACCAGATACGGCAATCTTTTTTGGTATCTATCCGCGTAATGTCTTCTGTTCCATTCTCACGATGCATGACAAGGGCGTTCGTTGAGTCTCCTCCGCATGACATACGGACGCACATTTCCTCATTCAGGGGAAGGTGCAAGTCCATAGAACACTGCCTCGCAGTGTTTACATCCATTTGGATGGTACTGGCATTTGAACTCCAGGATTTTAAGTCGTCCGCAAAAAGGAGACATGGACCTGAAAGAACATCTGGAAGGTCGTTGACGCAGATGAGAAACAGCGGTGGTCCCAAAACGGGGTTTTGGGGAACTCCAATGGAGACCGGCGCCGAATAATGAAAGGCTGAACTGCTTCCACTCGGAATGTTCTGTCTCATGGGAACGCTCTAATCCAGCGTAGAATTCCCCCTTGAACCCCGTAAGACCCGAGTTTTTGGAGCAGGGATACGTGCCGAACTCCATCGAAAGCATTTGAGAAGTCGCGAAATATGGCATCCCTCATGAGTACTTCGTCCTTAGCTTGGGTTAAGCCGCCCATAAATACGAACATGTTCGTTACGCAGGAAACGTTTGGGAAGGATCCGTGTTGCACTGGAGATATCAGGTTGTTGGTGAGATGATTTGAGATGTCCCGTTTCAGAACGCGTTTCAGCAGCTTACAAGGTACGTTGGTGAGGCCAACAGGTTTGCAGATTCCGGGCGATATTCGGTCACCAGTTTTGTGGATTAGCCTGACAATCGCCCGCTTCTAAGCAAAGGGAGGGTTGCCTTTGTCGAGTGACTGACGAAATACCAGGTGAAAATGCTTTGCCAGTGTGAGCTACGTTTCCTCCAGGATCCCTGGATAGACCTCGTCTGGCCCCAGCGTGCTGAAGAGGTTTGTCTTGTGAAAGAGTTAACGAATGTTCTCCCCCGGAAAAACCAAGCTGGTCAGAGGCTGTTCGTATTTACGCCTTGACAAGATTGAATGTGACGAGGTCATTGGGGCAGAACGCAGGCCTGCATAGTGTTTTCTGTAAAATTCAGATACCACTTGCGGGTTCCCCGTTTCTGTCCTGTCCCTCGTTTCTGCCCTATCTCGTTTCGATTCTTTGGGAAATTGGTGGGTACGCGGTTTAAATTTTTCAATCTTTACGAATGCTTTAAACGGATGCATGAAGGGCAACCACTTCGTATTTGTGCGTGAAGCGGGCAAGAAACTGCTATACGTTTAGCGTTTAGTGATTATCACAGATGCAGCAGGTGACCTCGGACCCAAGCAAGGGTTGAAAAGCCAGGTAAGTTAGCAAGTTGAGTGCATTTCCTAATGGCATATTGCATCATCAACACCCTTTACCCGGCACGGTGTCACACAAAGACAGCGGTATTAGCACAAAATATTTTTCTCTTATGAAGCTTGGCAACGCCACACTGCCAATTGGATGGGAACCTAATTTGCTTCATTCTGTGACTGACGCTTCTTCAGAAGACTCTCCATTCATCTGCACCTACATATGACGGGCAGAAATTTCGTCTCGCTATTTCCAGCTGTCTCATCCACATTAAGTTGCTCTTTTAATATCTTAAGCTCCTCAATTATAGGCATCGTCCTGCCCTTCTGCAGTTTGGTCCCATACTACCAGCCCGGGCTTGATCTGTGAAAGGCTGTTTGCCTGACAAATATTACACAACACCAAAACATCAAAATTAGCACCCAACGAAATATCAGAGTGTGAAGGCGCCTGAAGTATCTTCATATGTTCCGATCCCCATCTCCGCTTGTGAAACCCTTCAATTCAACGTTGATAAAATACCCGGGATCCAAAAAATATTACGTTTGAATACTGTTGTCTGAGCCATCATTTGGCTGTGTTTAAAAGCCCGTTATCTTTGATGGACCATCACCCAGCCTTCCTGTTGTCTCCGCTTCATCGTAACATTATACTTTTTCCACATCTTTACGCCGTAGAAGTAAAGCTGACGGTTACGCATTTGTAGTTACGTTCCCCGGACTCTACCGTCTTTTCGCCGACTACACCTGGTCCATTTCAGTACCGTTAGCTACATATGACTCATTATCTCACTACTGTTTCATTGCACACTCCAGCTTGTCTGCATTTTCGTGTGAACTCACTGAAGGCCGACTAAATTCAACTTTCGTTCGATCTGCATTGCTCATGTGTTCGTTGAATTTGGGTTCGTTCATTTTTAAATTTGTCAATAACGATCCAGGCCAAATTGTCTCATTTTTCACAGGCATGCCGCATACATTTACCCTCAAAGATCCGTTTTCAAACATCCACGAGATAAGGCACACTGCCGCGGACACCTTGGACTGGTTGCTTGGGAGCAAGACTGAGCACCACTCGGTGGTTCTCCATGGAGGTTAACGGCCAGCGTAATGAGTTTTGCTGGGTTGAGCTACACAGTCTCATCAAAAGTTCGATCGTCCAGATGGAGTGTTGTCGATAAATGCGATACTAGAAACACCTTGATAAAGGGAAAAAACGGAAACAAAGAGCTCAATCCGGGTTCACACCTCAGCATTTCTCACCAAGTCCAGTCCTAGGTCACCCGAGCACGTAGGCTCTTTTTCTAATATTGCACTCCTTTCATGTCCGAGAAACAAAGGTAGCAATTTTTAAACAATGCGTGGCCAACCATAAAATTCTATCGTAGATTTTCTTTCCTTTATATCCAAAGCTGCAGACTAGCACCCGGAAGCGCCCAGCGCCCATACACCAAAAAAGCTCCCACAGTCCAGCCCTCTGTCCTACCGGTCCTGCTGGAGCTGGAGCCACAATAGATCAGACGGTTTAGGCTAAATCTAACCCTCCTACATCGTCTGCTGCACTCAAATGCCTTCCCAGCGAAGGCTAGGCCAAACGTTAATTGACGCCCTCGCTGTAAGCTCCGTATCTCCAGCAGCCTCTTAGTGTGCCCTCCAGCTCTCACTAACTTGCACCACTACTCTTCCCTAGTTTACAACGTTCGCATCTGGAACAGCCTCCCCGAACAGCCCCGAAATAACACACACCACCACGCTTTTTTGCAATCTGTGTATATGTCTTTCTTAGTTGGGAAGCTACTGCCGCCCTACCTAATACTGAACTACCCCCGATACCTTCTACGAATCAGGTCCAATGCACATTTGAGTTTAGCGACGATACGTTTAATGGGCAAACAGGTCTTGTTACTGTATGATGTTATCTCCTTAACTTGCTTCAAGCAACAGTTGCCTGATGAATGCCTGCTTGAGCTGAGTGTGCTGTCTTACTGGCCTGAATTTTCTCCAGATAACTTATGCCTCGTTCTAGCCAGGTCCCAGACCTGGAAACTATGCCAGCCCTTTATAACGACGGGTACTTAGTTTTTCCTAGCTCTAATCAACTAATATAAACCAAACCAAAGTTAAGAGTTCCCATTACCAGAGTGCATTATACACCAAAAAATAGTCTGCCTGGCTATTCGCAATGGATAAATTCTTTGATTCGCTACAGGACGTGCTCCAATGTTGAATTCAAAAAATGCCCCAAACTCCGCAAACGCGGAGGACTAAACCGTATTCTTTCTACAGCCCTCCGTTTTAGCGACTGGTATATGAGGAGCGAAAACGATGTCTCAGTAAATGCGATGTTTTCGAAATTGTCACCTTGTTGAAATGTCTATGTCCAACGCGTTTTTTGTGAATTCTGCGCGTGGGTGATTTGTTTAAGTGAGAGGGTTTTAAGGTCGACAGATACCTCGGGTTGGAAAATAGCGCCTAATGAAACGTGTAGTATACAGTGCCTGCAATTCTGGTTGGTTTATAAGTACGTATTGGTGATCCACGACCCTGCTTACTGGGCACTGGTTCATGAGCTTTCTTTATATTTTCCATCCACAGAAATTGTCTTGAACACCTACATTCGAGAATCACTGTCTCCTGATGCTTCATAGCGTACATACTACGAACGTTAAACCTTACTTCCCGGAAAGTGTAAATCGCCTAAAAGGGACAAAAGGTGCTAGCTGTTCCGCAGCTATAATAAGTCATGGAACTTGCTAGCCTCGCTGAAGCAAAATAAGTGGGAGGACTACTCCAGTAATTGATTTTTTTCTGGTGTCCCCTATCCGAATGATCAAATGCAGGAGTTAATAAGAGTTATTCCGAGTAGTCGTCGTGATAGAAATAGCCATTAACCCCCCATAGCTCGTGCGACGTTTGGAGAGCTTATCAGTGGAACTCGCAGTACTTCATTATAGGAATGAAAGGACTGAATGCTGTCAGCTCTGTCTGCTGAATTGTGCTCTGCTTGGCCTAACGATAACTAATATAAGCCAAACCGGAGTCAGCGTTCTTTTTATCACTAGGACGCATTATACGTTAACAAGTATAGTCCGTCTGACGATGCTTTATGAATAAAACACTTGTGTGGCTTCACGGCCCACTCACGAACACAGCATCGCAGTTCCTTTCTGCTTGACATGGCAGCTCAAACCAGCGCTCCGTCGCCGCTTAGGCATAGTGCACTTGCTCTGAATATCACCGTTTTATTCCCCTCGTCCCATTCGTAGCTGCCACTTCATTTATCCCCTTCACGACCTGCCTTTACCAGCGGCTGTTTACTGTTTGCCTGTCCGAATTGACTGAGCTGTTTTACTGGCCCGAATTTCCACCCGACCGAGAAACATATCTGGTGGCTGGAGCACCTTATTGATGCACAAGCTGCACTTATGACTTCTTGATGGTATTCCATCTTGCAGATCTGGTAGCATGCATGAGGGAAGAAAACCTCGTGTGGTGATAAGGTACGCCCTGCATGGAA
>SJOL01010039.1:419800-435009 GCA_004794785.1 Opisthorchis felineus
ATGCTGGCAAGCCTAGCCTTGATTGCTAGGCTGCCAAGCATAAATCCACCCCTGTCGTATCTCATTTAGCCACTTGTTCTCAACACCCTAACAGTAATAAACTTTAAGTAATTTTTTCATTAATGGACTCCATCCTATTTGGTACCTCCGCGAACTCACCGGGCCTCACTGATCTTGTCCCATTTTCTCCTCTTCACAAGACTCCGACGCCCTGTATGGCCGGTACCCACTCCAGCTGGCCCCAGCCGCCTCCAGGTCGCGTTCATTCCAACCTGCTAAACCTTTCGTCCGGACTTAGCCATTTCGATGGACTTTCAGTCTGTGCTCTCCACAAAGTCAACCATTTTCTGTACAGTTCGCGTTCCGCCTTGTGTGTTGTCACCAACTCCCTCTTTCAGGGAACTATGGCACCCGATTCCACCAAAACAGCGACACCAGTGAGTCTCTACAGTTTCATTGTACACCATGATTCTAAGATTCCTGCTACCATTTATCCGCATTGCTAACCACCCCACTTCCTCATCCTCACTTACGCTTTTTGTAACCCTGACCATAAGCTCAACAGTCCAAGGCCACGAGGCCTCAGCAGTGGTTTTAGGTTCTAGTTCAATTTGACGGTCTGGATGACGCCAACTCGCTGCTTCACCAGATCCGAGGTCCTGGACCCTCATCTTCCGAAGTCAGGAAGGAAGCCTCTTGTTTTGTCCTCTTTACTGTTGTTTTTTCCCGCCACCTTCAAATCCTAATGATCTGATCTTGTTTGATATTTTCTCCAAAAAAGAGGTAGTAACTGTTCTTGCCTGCCCGTGCCGGTTTAGGCGTGACCACGTCTATATAGGGTAATGCCCACTGTTTATGACGCTGTCCATTTTCCACGAAATCTCCTGTACCCGCAAACCCCGCCAGTCATGCTTTTATTCTGACTGTAACATTATGATCATGCCTGAGGGTATGCCACCCACCAGTTGGGAATAAACATTATTATTATTACCTTTAACCAAACCGAAACTGCCTATCATCTTGCATTGGGTTCCTTCTACCGCAGTGGACCTCTACTGTAGCGTGGGATGTCAGGAAGTCAGTGGTATTAGACGTTCGTGAGGATGTAGTGACGGCACACGCCGGTTCTGAAATGTGCAGATATGGAACTTGGTATTATTGAATCCACACGGCACACAAGGCACATATTCGCACACGTTGGGTGACGCAGGAGAGAAGATCGGGGCGTGGCAAGAACACGCGTATATGGGAACCGAAACCGAAACCACAAGCACTAGTCACGTGAGGTAAAAAATAGATCAGGGTCACTCAGGGAGTGGTTGTAAAGCGGGTCTACTTCTACCTGTCTGGGGCTCGTGATGATTCGTCCGGTGTACCTGTAATAGGGAGAGAGAGGCGCAAATAAGGTCATACGATACACATGAAAGCAGAATCAGTTGAGTTTCAATTGCGTTACACCTTGGCCAACCAACATCCCGCTGCCTACAGAATCGCACATTCGCAGTTCAGTTATCTCAAACCTGACGTCCTTTAAGAGGCTGTCTAGAAAGCGGCACCGCCATACCGACACGCCCGCAACTATTCGTTTTGTACTGTTGACTGTGCCCTCTCGCCCACCCCTTCTCTTGCCTGCAGGAACGAACAAATTGTTTACCTGGCCCCAGACGCCTCTGACACGAGCTGATCTGACCCGCTGAACCTCCCTCTCGGACCTAACCATCAAGGTTTTGCGATTTCAGTATGTACCTTCCAAACGTTCAAAGATTCTCCTTACGATGCTCGTTTGGCCCTGTGCATTAGCACTACCTCTCCCTCGCAATTACCTTTTACACCTGACTTGCACCCGACAGTGACACTAGTGAGTCTACCCAGTTTCAATGTAAACCATATTTTTGAGACGAATCTTGCCGTTTGTCTCCACCTCTTCATCTCCACCTGTGCTTTTCGTGACCCTGGCCATTAACTCGATCGCTAGTGGTCACCCATTGCCAGAAACGGCTTTTCAGTTTTAGTTCATGTCAACCGGCCTCATCATTAGACAGTCATACCTTATGCCCAAGTGTTCCGTTTTTTGTTTCCCACAATCTACGATTACTTATCACCTGGTAAGTCTGGCTTTTTGTGTCGGTATCCGCCAGGTTCATGTTGTAACGGCTGATCATGCCTCAATTAGTATGCTCCCTAATGGTTGGAAAGCGAACCTATTGTTATCATGACTGTGCCCGTGGGTCGAGCTTTCTGGTTAACTGTTTGATATCGCCCTGGAAGTATTCAGGTCCCGTTTACTGGCAGCACAGCTCTCTAATACAAATGGCGGAAACTAACAGGCTTTTCGTAGCGGTACGGAGGATTTGCCAGATAGTATGAGGTTGGAGATACACTTGGTGAGCTGCTAATTATGACAACTACTGAACGTCACCCCAAATCAAGAAGTCTGTCGCTGCTTGC
Source organism: Opisthorchis felineus (assembly GCA_004794785.1). Taxonomy (NCBI): domain Eukaryota; kingdom Metazoa; phylum Platyhelminthes; class Trematoda; order Opisthorchiida; family Opisthorchiidae; genus Opisthorchis; species Opisthorchis felineus. The sequence goes on from SJOL01010039.1 coordinate 422,249, forward strand.
ACAACACCGAACCCAGCTGACGTACACGACTAACATGCGACTAGGGATCTACGATACCAAATCACCCGGCAAAAGGCAAGCCTCGTCAATCATAGTGACCATCTTAGTGAACCCTAATTACATACCGGACTAACATACGCCCATTCATTTTGACTGGCTCAACTTAAACGAGATGAACTGTTGGGCTTTATTAGGCGTTTTGTTGATTGCATAGGTCTTCGCAGGGAAAGTACGGCTGTTTTGGTGCGTAGTATCCGGTGAACTATTAGCGTCCTGAAATGAGGAGATCTAGGTTAATCAATCAAAACATCACCATGAGGCTAGAGGGTTTATAAACTGATAGCTATACTAACTCTATAAGGCGAGCAACTCAGCGGCATCAGTCTTGTAGAATCGTGTTTACAGGGCGCAATTTTCAGGTGCTAATACTCATTGCGTTACATCTTCTAGCTGATGTCTACTGGGCATTAGGCCTCAAGAAATACGAGGCTTACCGGAAATGCATGGAGTCCTAATAAAAGGCGAACACACTGGAATCCAGTTAACAGTGAAGCTTGAAGTGAATAAACTTATCGTCTAGCTGGATCAAAGATTTTTGCTTACTTTGCCAAAGCAAGGGAGTAGTTTGACACACCACATCAAGATTGCAGCTTCAGGTAAAGTCATCATCAACTTCGCTTTTCGCAAACTGACGTTCTAACGCATTGGTTTTAATGTTGTGCCATTAAATCATGACTGTTAATTTGCTACTCCCCGAAGCCGGAACATGGAGGAACACAAACTTCCGAGACAGGGTATGCTGGGACTCTGTGCTTCGGTCCAACTCAACATCATAGCGTAGCCTCTCTCCGAACCGTTTAAAAACGAAACCTGCACACTTTCGGGAGGGACCAGGGGGCTAGACCACAGCAATAATGAGTCATATGTGTACTCAGCTTGGAGGCAAGGCGGAAGATCCTCACCGAACCGCGGTGATATTTTTGACCATCATCTCCCTGAATAAGCTAAACGGTTTACGCATAAAGCAAACTGCTTGCTTCCGCAAAGGCGGGCATGACCGGACTCCCGGCACCCATGCAGCCTGTGACCAGGAAGGTGCAGGGCCTCTATAATAGGGCCACATATTGAATGCTTTANTGCCTGCAGGAACGAACAAATTGTTTACCTGGCCCCAGCCGCCCCTGACACGAGTTGATCTGACCCGCTGAACCCCTCGCTCGGACCTAACCATCAAGGTTTTGCGATTTCAGTATGTCCCTTCCAAACGTTCAAAGATTCTCCCTACGACGCTCGTTTGGCCCTATGCGTTAGCACTACCTCTCCCTCGCAATTACCTTTTACACCTGACCTGCACCCGACAGTGACACTAGTTAGTCTACCCAGTTTCAATGCAAACTATATTTTTGAGACGAATCTTGCCGTTTCTCTCCACCTCTTCATCTCCACTTGTGCTTTTCGTGACCCTGGCCATTAACTCGATCGCTAATGGTCACTCATTGCCAGAAACGGTTTTTCAGTTTTAGTTCATGTCAACCGGCTTCATTATTAGACAGTCGTACCTCATGCCCAAGTGTTCCGTTTTTTGTTTCCCACAACCTACGATTACTTATCACCTGGTAAGTCCGGCTTTTTGATCTTAACTTCCCCCCGGCTGTGTCGGTATCCGCCACGTTCATGTTGTAACGGCTGAGCATGCCTCAATTAGTATGCTCCCTAATAGTTGGAAAGTGAACCTATTGTTTTTATGACTGTGCCCGTGGGTCGAGCTTTCTGGCTAACTGTTTGATATCTCCCTGGAAGTATTCAGGTCCTGTTTACTGGCAGCACAGCTCTCTGATACAAATGGCGGAAACTAACAGGCTTTCCGTAGCGGTACGGAGGATTCGCCAGATAGTATAAGGTTGGAGCTATACTTGGTGAGCTGCTAATTATGACAACTACTGAACGTCACCCCAAATCAAGAAGTCTGTCGCTGCTTGCACAACACCGAACCCAGCTGATGTACACGACTAACATGCGATTAGGGATCCACGATACCAAATCACCCAGCAAAAGGCAAGCCTTGTCAATCACAGCGAACATCTTAGTGAACCCTAATTCCATACCGGACTAACATACGCCCATTCATTTTGACTGGCTCAACTTAAACGAGATGAAATGTTGGGTTTTATTAGGCGTTTTGTTGATTGCATAGGTCTTCGCAGGGAAAGTACGGCTGTTTTGGTGCGTGGTGTCCGGTGAGCTATTAGCGTCCTGAGATGAGGAGATCTAGGCTAATTAATCAAAACATCACCATGAGGCTAGAGGGTTAATAAACTGATAGCTATACTAACTCTATAAGGCGAGCAACTCAGCGGCATCAGTCTTGTAGAATCGTGTTTACAGGGCGCCATTTTTAGGTGCTAATACTCGTTGCGTAACATCTTCTAGCTGATGTCTACTGGGCATTAGGCCTCAAGAAATACGAGGCTTACCGGAAATGCATGGAGTCCTAATAAAAGGCAAACACACTGGAATCCAGTTAACAGTGAAGCTTGAAGTGAATAAACTTATCGTCTAGCTGGATCAAAGATTTTTGCTTACTTTGCCAAAGCAAGGGAGTAGTTTGACACACCACATCAAGATTGCAGAATTAGGTAAAGTCATCATCAAATTCGCTTTCCGCAAACTGACGTTCTAAAGCACTGGTTTTAATGTTGTGCCATTAAATCATGACTGTTAATTTGCTACTCCCCGAAGCCGGAACATGGAGGAACACAAACTTCCGAGACAGGGTATGCTGGGACTCTGTGCTTCGGTCCAAGTCAACATCATAGCGTGGCCCCTCTCCGAACCGTTTGGCAACGAAACCTGCACACTTTCGGGAGGGACCAGGGGGCTAGACCACAGCAATAATGAGTCATATGTGTACTCAGCTTGGAGGCAAGGCGGAAGATCCTCACCGAACCGCGGTGATATTTTTGACCATCATCTCCCTGAATAAGCTAAACGGTTTACGCATAAAGCAAACTGCTTGCTTCCGCAAAGGCGGGCATGACGGGACTCCCGGCACCCATGTAGCCTGTGACCAGGAAGGTGCAGGGCCTCTATAATAGGGCCACATATTGAATGCTTTAAAAAGGCACCCAAATCGGTTGGTTGCGTGTTCCAGCGACATTTATGACATCCGGAAAGAGCCGAACCAGCGCTATCTGCTGCCATCTGATGAAGCATATTTGGCCATATTTTGGCCATATTTTGCCACCCACAAGTTGGGAATAAACATTATCATTATCATCTTCCTCCGACTACAGCACCCATTCTGGCTGGCGAAGCTTAACCAGAACGGAAGTCCCCCATCTACCACAATAAAACCTAACAGTCACTTGCTCAACACAGTAGGTCGACAATTCTGACGGAAATTGTTGATAGCCTGAATGGTAAGGCTCATCCGGAATTCATCAGCCACAAAATGCAGCACTTTACACGAAAGCGTTTCACACTTCAGCAGGGCCCTGCAGGCGCCCAATTCCTCTTCTGTTAGCCGTTAGTTTACAGAATGTCCATCTTACAAAAACTTGGTCACCTTATGACTATGTTCAAAATGATAGGATATGGCTGACGGATGGTTTCCGTGTCCCGGCAGACAAAACCGTTCTGAACAACAGATGGTTCGTACATTGTTTGCTGTAAGCTAATGCCCCCAACTTGCCATTTACTTCGGATTCCTAGATTTGTCGGTGCTTTTGCTGGCCAACTGCTGCATTTGTAATGCACCCAATCATAGTGTAAAACACAGCTGGTGCATTTTTCCTACAGTACGCAAAATACTACACAATTATCCCTAATTTATTCATTTGACGCCTTCACGAATGCCGTGAGGGATGAAAAACGGATAGCCGCCAATTCCTCAACAAAGACGTCTGAACCCAAACCCACAATTGCTGAGTAATAGTAGCGCAACTGTAAAGTAGAATAAGCATCAAAACCTACAAAAGTAAGGCGGGTTGTTGGGGTTCATTTGAGCACACATACAGCAAAATACAACATTTTAACAAAAAAGTTTTCCTTCGACAAATAACCGTTTTGGAGAAAATTGTACATAACGCATAATGATCAGCCTATGGTTTTGAAGTCGAAATCAAAGACAACGATTAATAATGTCCAACTTGCAGACAGGACAAAACGATGAAGGCTGGTCCGCTAAAGCAAACCGATTGTGACACATGAGTCCGCCGGCACTAGGCTATCTGTATTAAATATTAGATAATATGAAACTACGGCGTGCGTCAATTCTGCAGACAAAACCATTCGGCAATCCCTCACCTACTTGGTTGCAATTACATTTTGGATATTTCCACTTACGTGTGCCCCACCTTCATGCTTTCGTTTCTTTATTCTTTACCCAAAGTAGACCGTTTTGCACTAAGCACCTTGTCGACCAAAAAAGTAGTCGGATCATGGGAGTGCGAACCGGTATAAAAACGAACCTCTACTTGCCACTGCACGACAACTGCAATCATCAGTTTTCATCACCTAATAGAAAGTTTCCGTCGAAAATGTGCTTGTTGTTCCACTTGATTTTTATTACGCAACCGACCAGATGAACATTGGATAAAAGCAAAAGGGTATGTTTGTCGGTTAGGGTGTGCTCCTCTGCAAGTTCCTGGGAGACCACCCTCCAAGAGCCACTCAGGGCCCCGCGAAAATTGCCCGATTCTTCCCACAGGTTGATCTACATTGCATGAGGGTCTGTCCATTCACGTCTTCTATTCTGGTTTGGGGCTCTAAACGGACGTCGTTTTGTTTTTCAAGAGGCTGTTCCAGTTACCGGCCAATCGGGGGGTAGACTACTGGCGAAAGTAGGTGACCTTGCTCTACGTTGGATTCCGTGTTGAAATCTGTGGCCTACTTGGAGCATACCCGGACCCGAGCTACGACCAATAAGCACCAACTCCTGACCGTTTTTACCAGCCCCAGGGGCATCTTTCCAGCTTACAAAAGTGTCCACAACAAGCAACAATGGACCAAACGCGGCTTGAAATTGGAAAATTGGGGTCTAAAAGGGTGTTTTAATGTTCGTCGCAAAGGGCCTGTTTGGGCCACACAACTCTTTTGACCTTTTGGGTACATCTATGGTTCAAGAAAGTGGCTATACTAGGAGTGACGCAAAAGCTTGGCTCGAACCTCACAAAGACTGATTCCACGATGTTCTTTCGCTTTTTGGTAATCAGTAGTGACGCTGAAGTACCCAAATCTCACAGAGCATATTTATCCTTCTAGAACAAGCACAGCGGTTAATGGAGTGATCACGGAAGTGACTGGATGCAGGTTTTAAGGATCCTGGTAGAGGTCCCTTCTCCTCTGGCCAATTTTCTTCTCTTCACTTGTCTCAGGTTTGCGGCGATCTGCGGTTCTGATGGTCTTCCATACTTGAAAGCATGTGGTGCTGAATCTGGACTGGTTTTCATTTTACCAGCTTTGGTTAGTGGAGAGTTTAAGGGTTGTTTTTAAGCATTCCACCTACGGGTTCACCCTCTCGTCGTGGTTATTGAGAAACTCCGTTTTGCTTCACGTGACAAATGTATCTAAGGCAAACGGATTCCTAATTTTTAGCGTGCGAGACGAAAAACTGCATCGATAGAACCAATAGTGGGGACGGATCACACGCCTGATGTTTGACTGATATAAGATGCCATTTCTTCAGGGTGGCCTAATGACATCTCCCCAAAAGTGCAAAATTCACCCGATATGGTGGTGCGGGCTATCATTACATTCTTAGGTAAAAAAGCTGTTCCAAAAAATACCCAGTCACTTTGGGGTCTTGCCGCATCACCCAGCTGGTCTGAAAAAAGCTCGCCGGTTAATTGTTTTACTGCCACCGTCAATTTCAAAGTGGGCCCTTTGAGACCCGCCACCGCAATCCTCTAGACGATGAGTTGATCTGTCAACGTGTGAGGAGACTTTGGAATTTTCAGTTGTTCAGCAACTAAGGCCATTGGGAGTTAATCGCAATTAGGTTGTTTATCCAGAACCGGGGTTTAGCCCGCCCTACCGGGCGATAAGACAGAGGAATGTTAGCCAGAATGCAGTTCTCTTTCGCTTTGGCGAAAACACTCGTCACAAGAAGGCAACAAGTTGAACTTCCTCAACAGAGGCACCACTGAAGCAGTTTACATGCAAGTATTCCAGTTAGGTGCAAAAGAGAGCATCACGAGATCCCGGAGACGGCTATTCACCACCATGCTCAGGCACCAGAAGTCTACTAGTCACAATGCTAAAAACTGTTGCGGCCAGATTCTTTCCACCTCGAGTAGTTTCCCAGCGCCTAATATGAGGTGCCGGATCCATAACATTTTTACATGTCTGGACGATGGGATGACGATAATGGCTTGAGAAACCATTCTAACTCAGTCAGCTGGATGGCCATCAGTCACTAACCTCTTACGAAAATGAACACCAAAAGTCCCCGAAAATTCCCGAGGCTTCCAGGAGTTTCGTCTATAAATTCGTCCCGGCGATCCGGTTCTCGGATCATATCCATGTTTCACGTCAATGATAGCATACTGTTTGGGCTTGATGCATCAGAACCTGAGCTGGTAAATACCTCGGAGCACAGTTCGTTCCCCTCAAGTAGTATTTTATCAATTTATTCCTGTAAGTAGCAGGGCTAGACACATCTTCTACCCGGGTACAGACACCAAGATTCTTATTTCCCCTACGCAAACAGTAGAATACGTGACGTGTTCTGGGAAGCCCAACTGAGTGACGCGCGAAATCGCAAACCAAAAATTAGGAAGTCTTGAAATTTATCAACAAAATGCGGTAATTACCGTAAAAATGTGTATGTGAAAGAGAACCAAACCTCAAATTATGGGTATTTCCGTCTAATCGTTGCACGAACTAATGCAAGTTGATGAAAGCCCGACAAGAACGGCCACTCAATGTGAATTACCGACAAACATGCGCGCACAGCACGTGGTAATCCAAGTGGTCAAAAAGAGCGCGTTAAAAGTTCATCAGGATTGGTTCGACATGTTGAGGGTCAAAAGTTCATTAGGGATTGTGAATGATCATCGAATACATGAGGTAAACTCAGAAAACAGTGGGTTCAAGAAAGGGAATGATTGGACCGAGTTAAAGGAGTTACTCAAACACAGGCAAGCCGAAACTCTTACATTGAGCCATCCTGGGTCCTCACTCACATCCCAGTTTGCAGCTGAAGACACTCACCAATTGCTGCACGTCTGTCCCCTGACGTCACGTACAATATTTGATGCCCGTGTACGAATTTCACCGATAAGTGGGTACAGAACCTACCGTTTCTGAATGATGGCATAATGAGCCGGTTCATGTTGTGTGATCCCGGCAGATTCTCTGGCCCAGGTGACATTCTCCCTAAAACTCCTGAGGAGTGCCACCTCAGCACGCACAATTCCATACCCTACTCCTTTCTTAAGCTTTTGTCACTGAACTATTTCCGATGACATGGAATGCATTGAAGAGGAAGAGATCCCTTCACCCAGTCAACTATCAACTGGTAGTCCCATGCGTATCACTTGTAAGCTTATGGAAAAGTTCGTGCGCATGTCGTTTATAACGTGCCTCCTGTCTAACAGGCTCCTCTCCCGACCAATCCTGGTCCTCTTCACATGCGTCGTCCCAGCGCTGATTTAGCAGTATCTCCGGCGTTGCAATTTTACCTGAGAAATGTATCCATACATACTCTAGTTTTCCAGTTTTTCCATGTTGCCGGCTAACTTCCGTCCTGGGTCTCATCCACCGTTGGGAATAGTTAGAGGCACTAGGCTGTTTACCTCGCCTCCACTCGGCGTTTACTTTCAAATGATCATTTCGGATACTCGTTATGAGCGAGCGTGAACCGCATTTTTACCTCTCAAGTGGTGTTCTCCGAGGTCGGTCCCGAGCACGCACTGTTCCTGATATTTGTTGATTTTCTCTGTATCGTTCTATCAGGAGGCTGTACAGCTCTTCTGCACACTGATGATTCCAAGGTGTGACTCGCGGACTCCGGGCTGTCATTCAGGCTTGCATCCGAAGAAGTCATGCCCAACTTGCCTTCCACCAACCGTCAATTGTCTTTTCAAAGGCCCCCAAAAACAGTTACCAACTTACTGAGCAATACCTTTCGAATGTGCTCCTTCATTCATCACAGTAGTCAGCTACCACAGAAATCTAAGCGAACAGATAGCCTTTGATCCTCCTTCTATCACGAAGGTGTCCAAGCCCACAAAAGAGCGGTTGGGATGGTAAAGTTTGAAGTCAGCTCCGAATTAGACATGCAGAGTTTCCCTACACTACACTGCAAATTCATAGTCGAATGCTGGAGCACGCTAGTACGGTAAGACCACCTTGCCCAAAAGCCGATGCAACAACACTTAAGAAGAATTTGGCGCGACGATTCTTCATTCATAAATCTCCACGACCATATGGGTGAACACTCCTGAATCCGTTGCGTCTAGATCGGAGCCTGCTCCACCTTTATCCCACGCGCAGGAACGACCCGAACAAGTAAACCACCGTGCAAGAAATAAACACCCAGCTAAGGTCGTCCATGCCACGTCCGTTAACATCCTTGAAGGTGGTGTTTACTGGATACTACCCAAAATAACCCTGTGTATTTCTCCGGTCCCGGGTACAACTCGTTCAGCATTTCTTCGACCAGTGCCCATCATCGAACCAACTCAGTCTGATTTCAACTATCTCCGGCGTGGTACTGCACCATACTGTTTTTGGCTGCGCTGGTATTGCTACTGTTGCCGTAATTGCTACGGTTGCGGATACCCTCTACCAATTACCATACACACCGATGCCACCTGACCATACCCAGTATACTTTTATTGCTCGTTTCATTGTTTATTGTTTTATTCATGACCTCCACTAGAGAACCGACGCTACGTTAAACCAGGTTTACGAGCCTCTAGTTTTATACTCGATGAAGAAACTACGTAACAGCTTACCTGCCTAATATGCGACTGACACTCTAGACAGGGTCGTTAAAAACGAATGAGATTCCGGTGAAGCATTTTGCTGGAGCCACGTGGCGCGGAGCTCCTGGAACCTTCCTGTAACACTAAATGTTATCCCAAAAAGCGAGACGTAGCGTGAAGGGGCAACCCTGGGATTCCTTTAGTGCCATCTACAAATGATTGACGAAACAGGCCTAAGAAATCTGTCCAAGTGTTTATTTGTATCGCTTAATGATGCAATAGAAAACGCGCGCATGTCGAATCTGGTGGAACTACTGCAGAGTAAGCATTTCTTTCAGCCGCATGCTCGTTTTTTACCATAGCTCCAAGCTAATTCGACGGAAAATTCTCTTTTTATACCATATACACATGTATAAAATATCCACCAATGCTCACTTATGCTGTACAGTCGGCTGACTCCACTGGTAGTAGCAATAGATAAAGGGGGCGATCCCAAAGTATCTCTGCCACTCTGAGCATACGGGGCTTTGGATCAACCCGCGTAGAGGGCGTGCTGTCGGGAGATGGGTTGGGCACTGCTCAACTGTATCAATGCATTCAGGATGTAGGGTGCTAGTTTAAGACGAAGTCTGTCCCATGTGGATGGTGTAACACTGAATTCGATGCTGATTCCTTCTGAGAAACCTACAGTTTGGGATTATTTGGTATCGGATTCCCATCTGACAATAGCGTTGTTATGTGTTGTCGACTGTGGTGTTTGCCATTCTAAGGCATCTTATTGATTCCTTAGTTTTCAGGCAGGAAGTTAAGGCGACAAGTGAACGAACGCTAGCGAATTTTGTTGACAACTTCCGCCAGTTTACCAAGTGGGGTGTCGTTTGACTGCATGGTCAAAATATCTTTTGAATCGGGAAGTGAACACATGCCCCAGAGTCTGCAAATTGCGTGTGTGTGACCATTGTCAGCGCGAGAACGCATGTGATGGAGTATTTGGGATGCGGTTTGTCTCCAAGTTCAACGTTAAACAATAGTGGTGCTGCATGTCATCGGGCAGTGCTGCGATTCAACCAGACTGCCCTCAGTGCATCATACGGGAAATTCCCTAGCTCTGGGCCTAGGACATCGATGACATCTGACGCTATATTTGCAGGAAGTTGTGTAGCAACTTATGATGACATAGTGGTTTGTAAAGTCATGTTTTTAATCGGAAAAGGACTCCATTTGCATAGGACAACTTCGTCGGCTTGAGGTACTATATTCAGATGTCTTGAGTGACAGGGTTTTCAGTAGGCTGAGGTGCAGCGCGTATGAATGCACCTCTCCCGAACCTAGTACCAGCAGGCGGTCTGATACTACTCACTTTGTGTGAGTGTAACTGAGTCTCAACGGGGAACTCTGATCAAAATTAATCACCATTATCATGGGCACCAATACATCATTAGAGGAGACTGCTACTTAACTGCCATACAACCGTTAAAGATCTTAGGAAAAAACAAAAGGAACCAGGATGGGTGGGGGCTTGTTGCTAAAAGCCCTGTGTCCATAATATATACGGCCATGGGTGAGGAGCGCGCACCTTTCAAAACCAATGAACAAAGCACATCTGAGCACCGTGCTGGGGCAAAATGCCATCAGCGGAAGTGACCCAACGTCTTGCATAAACCGAGTCGTCATCTCATCCCTCATGCTTCCTTCGGGCAGCGTGGCAGCTAGGCGCCCGAAGGGTATTACAGCTGACCAATTACTCATTATTATGGTCGTTTGTTTGTTCGCTGAGCTGTGCAACTTGATTGCAAACGTTTCATCACCAATCCAGGTGATATCAGTGCTCTGTTAGGGAGCGTATTGGTGCGTAGCGATGGGCTGGTGGTTGTGCGTTGAGTAGTGTTGCGTGTGTGTAGGATTTCCAGTCACGCGCAAAGAGAAACACGTTGACCCCACCCAGAAAAGTCCGAAGAACCCACAGTTTCAAAGTAGCTGCATTCTTTTCGCTTTGCCACCTCAAGGCCTCCCCTCCGGGAGCTTTTGGTCCCAAAGTTTCGAAGTGGAAATCAAGGCTTTCTTTGAAAGACGGTGGTCGAGCATACAGGCACACATTGCCCATTCACATTAAACTGATGAGCTTTATCTGCTCGCAAAAACTCGACTCGTTGGTTAATGTTTGTTTACGGAACGTCTCATTGCATGTGTGCTGTGAACAGTTGACTCCTGCTGTACTGCGGAGACATCGGCGACCAAATATTTCAGGTTCTCAGATCAGTCAGAGTGGCACTACTCTCGGTGTGTAAACACAACCCTTTAACTTCACTGGTGTTCGTTTCCGACGTCAAAGATGATGCAAGTTGTCAAATATTGCATGTCTTGGTAAGCCGCGCACCGATTTAATCTGTCTTAGGGCAGTCACAGCTTGTGCACTTGCTGAGATGAGTAAGTATGTCAGCAAACTCATCTTTCCTGTTCTGGCTCTTCAATGGACCACGAATGAAGTGGAAAACCCTTGAGTAAGGCTTTACACTCTCCTCAGAGTAGCTTGTGTGAACCCATAATCATCAAATGACAACAATTTCATCTGCATACTTCAAGCCCACTAACCCCTGCAGACCAAATTCATAATCCCTTGTAGGCTGTGCTCCATGATGCTGTTAATGACAGTTGAACAGCTGGAAGGCCCTGGCAAGCCCCACTAACTGAGGGGAAATTTGGATTAACAATTGACCGCAAGGTAGAAGTGGTTGGTGTGAGAACATGTTCTATCAACCAACCTGAAGGTCCAGGGGACTGTTAGTTTGGCTTCTACCCCATGACCATGCTGATATGAAAGTGCCCCACAGACAATCTTCACTATACCTCAATGGGTCACGGAGGCGCACAAGCCTTCACGTCACGGTTAAGTTGGTAGAATATAGTAGAGAAAAGGCTCGCCAATCTAATGGACTCTAACAAAAAGATCATATAAAAGTAGATTGTATCGCAAGCGACAGACAGTTTAAAATCCGAATTTTGCTCGAATACAGTTTTGGGTAGGGTCCGATGGCGTGAAAATCTAAATCCAAGTAGCTTTGATGCAGAAGCGCTACTGATTACAAGCTTCAAACATGTCTGTTAATATCATTAACCATTAGTGGTCCCCATCCAGAGAGGTGGCAGTTGTCATCCCGACTGAGTTTACTGGTTAGTACTTTCCTACATCGTTGTCAGGATATAGTAGCCGAGGTGGCTAAATGGTCAGGGGGCACGGACTTACTGACCAGAAGGTTCGTAGTGCGAACCCAACCTCTGCATCTCAAAAACTCCTGCCTGGGCTTGGGCACCTTGACAGCATCTCAGCCCTCGTGCTTTCTTCGGGTGGCATGGCAGTTAGGCACCGAAAGGGTGCTACAGTTGAACGATTTTTTCCCTTCAGGGCAGCTTGTGCCAACCTCCGACACCTATGGCGCCGACGTGACGTGAGTTTGTCTGTCAAGGGAAGAGTTTACACTGCGGTGGTGCGATCCATACTGCTTTATGGATCAGAGACGTGTCCCCTACGCGCAGAGGACATACGGAAGATGTCAGTGTGTGATCATCGGTGTCTCCGAAGCATTGGTCAGGTCTGGTGGGAACATTGGATTAGTAATGCTGAGGTACGCCAGATGGTTTTAGGAAGAAGGAACTCTCCCGCGATAGATGAATTACTCACACTTCATAGGCTGCGCTGCTTGGGACATGTACTCCGCATGCCAGAAGACCGTCTGCCTCATAGAGTTCCTTTTTCCCTGCCCTGCGCTGAGTGGAAGCGACCGAGAGGTGGACAGTGTATGACCTGGCAACGAAGTACGAAAACACCAACCA